>JADHZB010001877.1:53269-79565 GCA_015657535.1 Nephromyces sp. MM_2019
ACAACAACAGATAAACAACCCCAAAAAAAACAACACATACACAACCCCCCAAAAAAAACATACATACATACACATACACAACCTATGTACACACTCATATATATATATATATATATACATACCTTTTCAAATTTAGATTCAACAAGAACAACACATGAACCATCAGATGTATCCCATATATCTGTTAAATTATTTATACCTTGACACCATTTATATACAAGTAATGGTGGTGGTTCAGAATCAGCAGGTTTGACCCAATTTGGAAATAAATGTCTTGAATCAGCTTCATACCATAAATATTGATCTAAATATGCATCTGTAATTTTCTCAAGTGGATCAACTTCATACACAGGTACAAGATGGCTATATAAATCCATAAATTCAATACTTAATTCTTTAAATGCACGTTGTGTAAGAAGTTGACGTTTGATACGTGATAATGCATCATGTGGATTATCATAAGCTTGTTCAATTAAACCTAATTCTTCTCTCTGTGTTTGATTTAATCGACTCTTTACAGAGTATACTTCTTTTAAACGTTCAAGTGCTAATATAAGTAATTTTGTATCATGTTTATAGTTTAGAGGTGGAAATGGTATGTGTGTAAATTTCCTTGATTCTAACCAATGTACAGCTGTTGTATATATAGCTACACCTTCTTCACTTGTTACATAAGGTCCATCCTATATTTCATATTATATTTATATATAATTTATAATGTGTTTATTGATTTTAATTGAGGAGGGGGAGGGGGAGGGGGATGAGGAGTGTGTATAGGATTAGTATAGAGTATATCTACATCCAATGATATCTATGTATGTATATGTGTATGTGTGTGTGTGAAGGTGTATATTTATATATATACATATATATCAAATGATATGCATGTATATGAAAATATAAATATTTTGAATAAAAAAATGATATATAAAAAAATGTGTGTAAAATAATATAAAAATAACAACAAAATTACCTTAAGGTATGCATGTTGTCGTTCTTGTTCTGATTTTAACCATAAACGTGTTAATCTTCCAAGGTTTTTTTTACACACGGTTTTATCAACTGTTGCACCTCTCTTAATACGTTCACGATTATAATGTGCAGCATTTGTCCACCAATCTGCCTTCATTTTTACATATCTAAGGATCATATTTTCAACAGGTGCAGGTAAACCAGGTACTTTCCAAGGTATATTAGCCTTCCAACATCTCCAAGCTTCACTTAAATGTTGTAATATTGTACCTGCTTTATTAGCCTTTACACCTTCTGGCATCATATCGAGTATATCATGCATAACAGCTGCTCTTAATTCCAAATCAAAATGTGTTTCAACCTAACATAATAAAAAGGAAATTTATATTTTGTATATATGTGTGTGTGTGTATGTGTGTGAAAAGTGTGTTTGAAAAGGTATATATGTAAATATGTATGTGTATGTGTTTTAAAATTATATAAAATGTGTGTGTAAAAAATTATACAATGTTATGTATATGTATGAATGTTTAGAAAATGATAGAGGGAAAAAAAAGATTGAATGAAAGTGTGTGTAATTCTATGTATCTATATTTAAGAGTTAAATTGTTGAGTCGATATGGTAAGGATATATCATATATGTTGAAAAGTTGTATAGATATATATTATTTTTTTTTAAATATTAATTTTATAATGTGTGTCATCTTAAACTAGATAAATCATTCATATATCCAAAATATGTGTAAAAACAAACAAACCAATAAATAAATACACAAAACGAATAAAACAAACAAACAAAAACACACTATACCAAAAGAAATAAAAACAAAAATAAAAACACACATCTTACCCTTTGTTTGGTAACAGTTTTAGCAATACCCTTTGAAACACGCCCTTCAAATTGACGGGCTAATAAACTACCTAACCATCGTTCAAGGAGTGGAATTACACCTCTGAGGAAAAAAATCCAAATTCTCCAACCAGGTGCCCAAAAACCACAGCCTGGTCCTTTACCAACAGGGCCCGTATTAAAACGATAATAGATAAGATGTTTAAGATCTTTACACATCCTAACTTGCCTCATTAAACGATATTTATAACGATACATACCCGTTAATTGACCCACATGTGAAAATATATATTGTAAACCATCTGCTAATTGAAATGCATCTACATTACCTAATCTATATTGTGCATGTGAATCAACAATTAATTTGGTTAATCGAAGTATTTCTCTACATAAATGAAATGCATTACCAAAACGTGATTTCTTCCTTTCTTTTGTAGTGAGTGTTTTAACAGGTTTAAGGTTAAAATTATAATCTAAATGAAGATAATTTAGATTCTTTCTATGTATAAGTAAATTTAACATATTATAACCTTGTCTACACACTTGTAAACCTGCTTCAACCCAATCAAGTTCAGTTGTCTGAAAGAATTTTGTATTCTTAAATACCTTAAATAATGCTCTCTTTTTCATACCTCTTGGTTTCCTACTATGTAGATGATTTAATACCCAACATTTTAATAATTTTTGGTATGACACTCTTACTTTAACTGGATAATTTGCTGGTGCATGTTCTCTATACCATGCTTGTACTAGAGGTATATCTAAACTCCTAATCATCCTACCTGATCTTAAATTAAAGGGTCTAGGTGCCCAATATAATTGTATACCATTGATTGTATTAGATGTGTGTAATGGTGTTTCTTCTAAGAATGGTTGTATTTCTTCAGGTAATTCAAATGAATCTAAAAATGATTGATCTGATTTTAAAAACACATTTTTGTATTATATATATATGTTTTTGAATTTAGATACAAATTTTTCTATATATATATATATATATATATGTTTTAATTTATTATATATAGATTGCTAAATATATATCACATCTTATCTGTAACAACACATAATGTAGGTGAGACGCATTATATACATAACCATAATAACACACATATAATATATATAAACATAATAGCACATATATATTAAGAATAATAATACATATATATAACAACACACACATATATATAATATATATATATGTATAAATAGTTACCAAGTTCAAAATAGGAGTCTGTACCCACACGATAGGCCGGAAGTGGGTTAATAATAGGGTCATAATAATAAGGAGGTAAATCAAGATCTTCAGGTTTAACAAAGGAGCAAACAGGTGTGTGATATTTAGTCATTGCAACTTTTCTAGGTCGATTATTATATAAATAGGGGAAAGCAATCTTATACTCTGTACGTATTTGTTGACGAATGATAATCTTATTAATATCATTAAATTCATTCCAATCTTCATCCTCTTCATACATATCACGATATAAGGGTTCAAATTTAGGCCCACCAGGTATAGCCATATTGAGTGCTTTGGCTGTGTAGAACGATTTAAGGTTGAATAAATAAAAATAATTTTCATCTTGAAGATCAGATAATAATTGATTAGCTAATCGATATAATACACCCATTTGATTTAAATCTAATCTCCAACGCCTATAAGATGGTCCATTTACCTATATATTATATGTTTTTATATATATGGTTGATGTGTGTAGGTTTGGGGGGGAAGATCGCTGTTTTGGTGTTTGTGGGGAGGTATTGTTTTGGTGTTTGTGTGTTTTGCGGGATATAGTTTTGTTTAATGTGTCTTGGAAGATTATCATAAATATATATATGTAGTAAACGTGATAAGATGAACATAGTTAGAAAGGATTAAGCAAATGTCGTTTAGTAGACTTGTGTATGTGTGATATACAGTTGATATGATCCAAATGAATAAAGAGAGATTAAATTAATGTTCTGTGTGTGGATTTGGATCAAATAACTCAATGATATCATACAGAGATGTGTACATACAGATCAAACACTTATTATGACTAAGTTAACTTACATATAAACTATTATATTTATAGGGTTGGTGATCATAAAACACATCAATAACTGAAGCATCTTCATCTTCATCAAGAGCTAATTGAATTGCTTCAAACGGCTTAACATCCAAGACGTTGTCCTGATAAGTGTTGATAAATTTAAATTGTTATAAATGTGTGTAGAATAAAACACAGGGAAAATTGGAATGGAGTGTTTGGTCATGATTTAAATTGGATACACATATATTCTATGAAGTTGTAGCTAACCCCATAATCTAGTGGCGGCTCTTCATCATCAAAGGGTGGAAATCGCATACGTTTGAAATGTTGTCTATCTCTTTTCTCTCTTCTCATTGTAATCCATAAAGTACCCCATTGGGCCAAGTAGAAGGGTTCTATTACTCTAGGTATTTCATCAACAAATGTAATTGCTCCAGTGATGTGGTAGATGACATTTACATTTCTAACTTGCTCCCAAGGCATAGGCATGTTCTCCAAGAGTTTATATACCGCATGGGGTACATATTTTAATGCGCCCAAATAAACACGTTTGTCATGCCTAAATTTACGGTTAGACATGTCACCATGATCCTTAATTAATTTTCGGAGATGTTCTGGAGGCATATCAACCTTTTGGGTAGCGGGGGTAATAATATGGCCCGCAGATAATGCTTTATTTTTATCTCCAAATCGCTTTGCATTGAGTTGCTGCCATTTTCTTGCTTTCTCATCGAGGAGGGCTGATGCCGATTTTGTTGCGGCGGGAGTGGGGGTAGGAGGTTTGTGAAAATAGGGAGAGGATGAGCCGGTTACATTGATCAGGTTAGCCTGGGGCATTGTAGCGGATGATTTGGTTAATATAGAAGGTGGTGGTAGCTGTGGTACAGAAGGAACTGTGTCAGTTGTGCTAGAAGGAGATAGGTAGGATGATGAACCTTGAGGAGGTGGAGGTGAGCTACCGGGAGGTCTAATATGGGGTGTAGGGGGGAATACTCCCGTTGGCATAGGTGGAGGAAACATCATTTGAGGATAACCGGGAGGTGGCATCATAGGGGGGGGGACGAAGGGCGGAGCTTGACCTTGGGGGTTCATCATGTACATATAACCAGGTGGAGGTATCATACTTGGAGGATATGGGAAAGAAGTGTTGGGTGGAGGTGGAGGGCCTCCTCCAGGTTGAGGAGGACCCGAAGGGGTATTCTTTGGATTCATTTTGGCGGGTAAAAGTGGTGTCTCAGACAGGTGAGGTGGATGGATGGGTAGAGTTGAGTGAATACATCAATGAATGTTAAGTTGTTTCACTAGGGAAGAATGAATAAACATGTACCTCTACTCAATTACACCAAAGAATGAGGAGTTATTAAGTATTAGTATTGATAGAAAAGGTGGGGGGAATATATGAATAAGATACTTAAACAATGGGTGAGTACACTGTTGTGAATAATGGGAGATGAATGTTTGTATATTATTGTAGACCTGAGATTTTTTACATTTATAGGCATATTTTTGAAGATCTAGTAAGAAATATGTGGATGTGTGTGTGTTTGTATTTTATATATATATATATGTGTGAATGTATTATTTATATATGTATATGTGTGTGTGTGTTTATATATATGTGTGTGTGCATGTTTATGTTTATATAGGCAAGTGTAATTTTTGTGTTTAAGTGTGTTTTTGTGCTAGTAAATATATGGTTAAACTTTTTTGTTGTTTTTAAATTTTATGCGAGTGTATTTACAGCGTATCTTTATACTCTCTGTGTCTGTATGTGATTGTGTTTTTGTATACATGTGTAATCTCTTGATGTATGTATAAACATTTTTGTAAACTTATGTGACTATATTTAACAAATTATGATGGGTAGTATTTCCTAATATATGTTTAGTTTTGGGATTGACATTTCTTATGACTATTTACTTTTATATTTAAATTATGTTTTAAGAATCTTTTGTAATTATCTAAAAACAAATCATTTACACATCAAACAAGTCACACAAGCTTCATAAAATTTTCATTTATGGTATTAATAATCTTTATTAGCGAGCATTAGGATTTATATATATAAATATATAAATATATAAATCAAATTAATAAATTTTATGTGTAATTTTTTGACTCTTTATCTAAAATTGAACTCCTCAATCAATCCTTATTTACAAATATCATTAATTTTATTTATAATAAAAATTATATACTCAACATTTTAATCAAATTATATGAAAAATATTTTCAAACTTCTTTTGTAAGCATTATTGATAAAAAAATAATTCAATATGAAGTTTGAGAATGTTATTCAAAAACAAATAAATACTTTAAATCGATATTAATTCTTTACCTCATTATAACAAAATTACTCTCCATTAATATTGTCTTGTCTATGTTATAGGTATAGTTATAGATTCAAATGTAAGCTAGAAAGCAAACTGTTTTAATCACTCAGGTACTTTGTCGTGTTTTGGTTTAACAAGCTTCACACACAAAAGAGAATGATATAGTCACATTAAATACAACACACACACAAAAATTGTGGCACAAATATTTACACTTGTAAAAACCATATAAGTACTCCTTGTTGTAAGGATCTTAATAAGCATTTTACAAGTGAATTATAAATCAGCATAGCAAAACTTCTACTTAGTAATTGGTGTGTATGAGTTGTTATAACAACAATCCTATTATAGATGTAACCAAGAGATGATGAAGAAACAATTAACTTAACAACACTCAAATGTCGTGAGTTTGATCTTCATCAAGAAATGTTTATTTTCAACCGAATCTCCTAAGACCTAATACCTCTAATACAAATTTGCTATGGATTACTTTGTTATGAATAATTACTATATTCGAATTAATAACACGGCCATATTCAATGATTAACTTAACTTCGTAATAAATTCATTGTTTTGCCTTTTTTCAATAATTAAAATTTTTGTACAACACATTACTTATGATTTGGTTTTAGCTT
The DNA here is from genome assembly GCA_015657535.1 of Nephromyces sp. MM_2019. Classification (NCBI taxonomy): domain Eukaryota; phylum Apicomplexa; class Aconoidasida; order Nephromycida; genus Nephromyces; species Nephromyces sp. MM_2019. The sequence continues at coordinate 60,090 of JADHZB010001877.1, forward strand.
TTAAACGAGCTACCTCATCAATCTCAGGGTAAAACCATGAAAGCCTCTCACAAGAAGAACAAGGGTATAAAGAATTTAAAGAATGTTAAAACTAGGAAGAATTTCAATACATCTAATACAAAAATTTCAAATGGTTCTAAAATGCGAAGAGAATTTGACTTTCGTAATTATAACAAAATGCATAAGAACTCTTTCAAGAAAAATGATTCTTTACTTAGTACATTTCGTAAATCAAAATCATCATATCGTTCTACATTTTCTCGCAATTCTCACTACCGATCACAGTCGATTATATCCTTAGAATCGACAGTTTCGGCTGTATCGAATATTTCAGCAGCATCAGAGGTATCAAAAATTTCATCAGCATCCTCAGGATCGAAAATTTCAGCATCCTCGGTGATTTCGAAAGCCTCATCGGCATCGACATCGTCCAGATTTTCTACTGAATCGCAACAGATCTATACAAATTTGAATGTATCAAGATCAAAGCATACTCCATGTCAATGGTGCGGAAGCACCAGCAATTCACACTCATCACTGATGTGCCCATTTTCATGTTGTTTTGTGTGTTTTGAAACAGGGCATAGCGCTACAGTATGCCCGAGAAGAACTCTCACAAGATGTAAAACCTGTAAGAGTGCATGCCATAACTCAGATGAAGTTTGCCCTGCAACTCGTTGGTACAATTTACTTAAGTCATCCACAACTTCTACTAATCAGACACGCTGCACAGTATGTAATCAACCAGGCCATTTATTTTGTAATCCTAAAAACATACCGTTTGATAAAATGTCTAATAATTTAGAAACAAAAAATAAAAAGAAAATGAAAAAAGAGAAAAAAAGATTTAGTCACAAAGCTATCTAATTTTATACCCTATTAGACATTTTTATGAACTTAAATTATAAAGTTCATAAGTCACTATCTGCTCATTTTTTTCAATCTCAAAATATGTAACATAAACGTTGAATAAATCTCAAAAGATAATTTATAATATAAAAATTTGCACTAAGACTGAGCTTCAGGATGTTCCCTAATGAATTAATACTATATTAAAACGTTCTAAATAATACAATATTTTACTTCATATTTAAATTTAGACTTAATAAAACGTTGGTATATTGATTGAGGTTTTTTTTCAATATATTTATCTTAACTATCTTATCCAGAACTCGAATATGTACCCAAAGTCAAGTTAGATTTCCAGTTCAATTTATACATAAAATAGCGTCAAATCACTATACATATATATATCTATATTTTCAACAAGTGAGTCACATGTACATCGTTTGAGAATATGCATCTTAAATTACACTTTTTAACAAGTATTTCACATGTACATCTTTTCAAGATGTGCATCTTGAATGGCACTATTCCAAACAATTCATTCAAAACATTCTCAATGGCGTATATAATAAAAAACCAAGTAAACATACATAGTAAATTACACTCAATGCTTACACCCAATCAAAGCACTTCAACTTTGTATTTATTATGTAAGATGTAAAAAAGTAAACCAAGTCGCAGCTAAGTAAACTTGAGACGCATATGAGACATGTCAACCTCGTAATGTGAAAGATACAAGTCAAATTGTTAATACATAAATTGATTTTTGATACCAATCTTAATCTGAGGTAAATCTGTGCGTATTTGAAAATAAGGCAAAATCAGTCCTGAATTTTAAATGTATTTTTGTAAAGTTGTATTAGTTAACAAAATAATTTGTATTATAAAATTCTACCCAATTAATTTTATGGTTCATGCAATATACACACTGAGTGGGATATTCTAAATTTTAACAAATGTCTAAACCTTAAGCAATTTTTGGATACAAAATCCAACAGTTTTTTGGCATTTCAATCTTTTTTGTGCTTGCTAAAGGATACAATATTAAGTAACATGAAGCTGGTTTTATAAAAAAATTTGAGGAAAAAAATTTTAAAATTGTTCAAAGTATTTTTTTTTATAATTATTCCTCTTTTTAAGATACTATTTGTTGATGTTTGTATACGACACATCTATACAAATTTTATTGCGTAATGATATCTTATACGTGATTTTAAACAATTTTTACATTAAACTACGAATGGATAATTTTAATGTTGGTTTAAATTTTTAAAAACGACTTATCTAGGCGCATACACATAAGCAATATACATATATGTATACACGGTACTTAAATCTGTAGGAATCATACATGTATAAAACACAAACAGAGCTGGAAAAATAATAATCATTGATAGAAAGGTATATTTATACACAAAAACTGATGCCTACTTACAATTTATTATTAGTTTAAATATAACAAAAAGTGAAGCTGATAACTACACTTAAAATGAGATACACTTTCATAAATAAAATCCTAAGATAACTCTTTGACCTACAAGTACAATACATAGATAAACTCATTATAAAAAAATAAAATGGTTATACATTTTTATGTATATATGGTTGGTTACACATATGTGACTAAAATTCAGACACACACAAAAGCGTTGGCTATTTTACACATACACACAAAATCTATACCTATATAAAATTTATTTATATATAAGCGAATAGTGTAGGCAGAAAAAGTATCTCTCCATTACACACATCTATGTATACCCAGATATGCAAATAAACTTAACAACACAGACGTCACTAGTAACATTGCTACAAACTATTCAGCGAAGTAAAAAAATTTCATAATTTTGTAAGCTTTGTACAACAATGAATTTGTCTCAAAAATCCCAATAGTAAAATTTTTCAAAAGTTAACATTGAACCTTGAAAGTGTTAACAAAATTTTATGAAAATTTAATTTCTTGAAAATTACATAAAACCTTAGACATTTTTATCCCAACTCTAATTAAACACACGACATAATTCACCTGACACATCTAATACAGCTGAAACATTAAAATATTTCAATATTACTCAACACACACACACTTTCACCCAATTTACACAATTAAGATACTAGACACTTTAAATATAAGATTCGCATTCCATCAAGTTTTTACATATCACTTTAGACAAATCCAACAATTACACATAGATATCCTATACAAATTTACACATCTATCCACATTCATACACGCACACACACACACACACAAACTCCTAATCCTAGATGCGTTAAGCTGAATTATTTCTTGGACTTGGACAATTAGTTGAATGTATTATTTATGATCGACATTTGAAATACTACTTTTTTGCAAGTTCCAAGTACACCATGACTTGGCAAAGGTGTGTCATATTTGTCTATCTAATCTTACACATCCACCTAGCGATGTCTTTAGACCCAATTGCACTATTCGGAATTGATGTACCACAAATTGACACAAAGAATATAAATTTTGAAGAAAGTGAAAATACTATTTTAGGGCCAATTAAAGCTAGCAATGATATCAGGAAGGAGTTTGGTGAAATTGCAGGATTAGATTACTTTGGGAAGCCCACAGCTGAACAATATCATGTAGTTGGTATTGGTAGCACCACTGATCCAAATAATAAGCTCCAATATGCACCTGTTACGGAAAGTACCTTATCAAAGGACCTCGAACAATTCATTAAAGAAAAATTGGATCTGAGGGTTAAGGATAACGATACACCTACGGAGCCTACTGAGTCCAACAAGCCCCAGCAAAATGACGAGTTCACTGCTTCGAACACATATAATAACACAAGGAGTCCATGGGACGAACTAACTTCCCTCCTACCAGAGTGTGCAGATGCAAAGTTACGTGGTTACAAGGGACAATTTGCTTGCTGCACAGTTAAGAATGGAGATTGGATGGACCCAGATATTTGGAGTTGCCACCGTACCCCAACATTCCTAGATGCTGTTTTTATACGCCACTTTGTTCGACTAAGCAGCGTACCAAATAATATGATCAATGTGCGTGCATTGTGGTTGATAGATAGCTTGGAAGGAGAATCTAAGCATAGCACAGATAAAGGGGGTATCCTGAGAGCAGGAATCTTGGATACGAATCCATGTGGAGCTACAAATTGGTCTCAACAACTTAGTTTAGGTCAGATGGAGGTGAGAGCTATGAGCAAGGCGTTTTATCTCTTGCTTAATGGTAATTTCTTGGCTGAGTTACCAGCTATGTGTGATGCATTTAAGGCAAAGCCATTCAAAAATGAGGATGATTATTTCATGGAGGAGAATATAATCATAGAGATAAAGAAACCAAAACAACCCATCCCTAAAAAGACTACTCTATCTATCATTCAAAACTCAATTGCAAACATGAATGCACTCGTTGAAGATAATACAAGTAGCCTTCCAGATGAAGGATTTGCTTTCATACCACTACCATCTGAATCATTCCAATATTCAAAGGACACTTTAATAGATACAGGAATGGAATTTGATAGTAATAAACAACCAGAAGGTGATATTTCTCAGCCTAATCAATTCGATTTTGAATCAGAGTATGAAAATGTTGAATATGAAGGTACTGAAGATAACTTATTTGATGAAACTATTTTGGATGATATTGATATTAAATCATTGGAATTAGATCCAACCTTATTCTCCTACCATACTAGAAAGTTACAAAGTGCTAAAGGCCCTAGTAGTAATGCCAAAAACTCTTCAATGTTAAAGCTATATGGCCCTACTACACTAAGAGTAGAGTCACGCTCTGGACTTCTCTTATTTTCAAAGTAAGTATATACTTTAAATCAAATCTTTATAATGTGTATAATTTATATTATATACCCAAGCTAATTTATCTGAATAGAAAAGAATAATGATATATTTTAAGTTATCTTGCAAAATAAGTAAAATGAAACTAAACATTTGTTTCACACCTTTACATAATTATTCATTTTTATAAAAAAATACTTGAACACTTTTGTTTTCTACGCATATTTACATCATTTTTGACTTATATTCACATTTTATTTTTTGCTTAGATTTCCATAAATATTTCATCCACATTTGATCTATAGAATTTTGATAAGAAATTTCAATATGTATTAGTTAACTTTCTTTTTTATTTTCTTACATAATTTAGTGTCTCAATAACACTTGATGGTGATTTGAGAAACGATGGTACATTTTACATTGGAGAGAGCTTCTTATCTTCCTGTGTAAAGAAAGCCCAATCTACTGCACAAAAAGAATTGTGTAGAATACCTAGCTTAGATTCAACTGGGTCAATGATAGCTATGCAACCAATCAATTTGATGTGGCTACAAGTTGGGAGAGGTGAATCTGTATCCAAGAGTTTAAAGGAACCTAGAGTATGGTACGGTAGTATACAATATCCTGAGGATCTCCCATTAGCTCACAGGAGTACAGTCACCTTCTTTGGAACTACCCATATTACATCTATCCTACCTGGCTTTAGCTTTTCATTCAAGTAATTTTATGTTATAATATTCATATATCTTTAGAAAAGATCACTCACTTTTGTTCATTTTGATGTACACTTATTATTAAACTTAAATGCATATTATTTTGAATCAAATATAAGCTACATTAATCTTTAAACGTCCTTGAAATGAAACATAAAACTTTCCACTTTTCTCTTATACAACGTCATATTGAATTATATATACGATTATTAAATATTATCTTCTTATACATCCTAATCAATCATTTCCCCTCTATATCAAACTATTAAAAATATTAATTTTAATGTATATTTTTTTAACTTCAGACGGTTAGGTTTCCCTCCTTTCCCTGCTCCACCTCTACGATCTAAACCTACACAATTAATTATAGATAACTCACAAAATTCATCTGACTTGATACTTTACATTGATATATTTGATGATGATGGTTATATAAATTGTTGTAAGCCATTCTATGAAGAAGAAGTTGCAGAATTTTCAGTTACTGGTGCAAATATTATATTTGGTAGATACCAATCAATCTTCAAATCATTTGGTGATTTTGATCGTTTAGACATGTCTGAACAAATCTTAATTAGAGCTAGTACAATCTCTATGGAGGAAAATTTCTTTGCAACTTCTCCCATTATCCCTCCAAAGGACTCTATTGCAACAAGTATACAAAAGCCTCAAAAGAAGGCTGGTATGAACAAAGACATTGTTTATTTCCAATGTACAAGTATGTGCGTTATAAGCAACCAAAGTTTCAAACCAAAATTGCCTTTTAAATATGTTCAAATCCAACGATCATCACCAAAAATGAGTATAATTGAAAATTTATCTTGAACAATAAAGGTTTAGTTTAAAAAGAGGAAATTCTGAAACTACACATCGCGATAAAGATAGAGAACTTAGACACATCTGGAAACTTACTGGGAATAAGTCAAATTACACTACAATAATTTTCACTGTATCGAAACAATCATGTAACATAAAATAAACAAACGAAATGCAATGGCATACCCTATTTGATAATTATCTAATGATTTAGATAAATTGTATAACAACACAGTATTGTAATATTAAAAAATTAATAATAAATTCTCAAAGGAGTTATTAATAAAAACTTTTTAAACATATACTGCTTAATCTTAGAACTTTATATATGATTATAAGAATGTTGATTATAAACATAGAAAAGTTAAATATTAATATCGAAGATATAAACACACGGTATATATAGTAAACCAATGAATTTACAGTTGTTCAACTTGATGTTAAATAATCTTAAAATCTAATATTAAAAAACAACTTAAATTAATTAAAAATGTTCAATCATTTCAAATTATGGAGCTTTGAATTATATTTATTTCATATTTTATCTAAATTGACTTATCATGATAATGTGCTAAATTTTATATAGCTATTTTTATAAATTACAGCTTCAAGTCAATCCATCGATAAATTATATATAAACATGTAAATTATTAAATCGCTCCAGTAAGAAAAAGTATATGGTAATTTATTAAATTAAAATAATTAATTGCATCAAAGTTGTTTTTCTTTAAGTTTTAATAGACTTAATATTCATATGTGGGTTACAAAGACAGTATAGATGTTGTGATTAAATAAATTTTGGTTTCAAAATCAAAACTGTCGTTTGTATGAGTTTTAATGTACTTAATTTTGGATCGAAGTAGTTCTAATAAAATTTTACATAATCGTATAATGTCAAAAATTTATGTGAATTGAAAACCCAAGTTCAAAATGTTGGTATAATACACTATGTATATTTATTTTATATAAACAATTCTCCACATTAAAAATAGTTTTAGTCTATATATGATAAGTTAGCATAATGAATAACCTGTGGATAAGATGCTGTAGTAGCCCTCAAGATGTTAATAAGCTAAATGGGTCCTTAGTGTGCCATTTTTGAGGTGTCCATTTTTGGTATCTTCGAGACAAACAACTTAGCTTCATTGTAGGCAAATGTAACTCTTTCTTTATAAAATTTATTAAGATATTTATATATAAAGGAACCATGGACTACGGCATAAAACATCATAGGCATTGATAGATTTAGGCTTGTGAAAAGATTTGCGAAAAAAGCAAGTGATACCAATACCACTAATGAATGGGTTGCGTCTCTCCATAAGAAGATGTGTCGTAATGATGAAGCGTAGTCATTTACTTTTTCGTAAATCTGATTAGTTACTGTTTCAACTGTTTGGTAGCTAACAATTTCTTCGTTCTGGGGAGTCTCAGCTGTTTGGGAACCGGACATTGAAGAATTTCCAGAGGGAGATTTTGGGGGCAGCCCAGAGGGTGTAGCTGGGTTCATAAATGTCAGTGGTGAGCAAAATGCTAGTGCAGAAAATGACATCCAACTAAAAACAGACATAAATGATTGCCCCATTACAAATACAATTATGTATAAGAAATTAAAGCCCACAATGAATGAGGCTGTGTATACAGGGTTAGTCCAATTGAAAAGATCAGATATCTTGGGGAACAATTCGGATGCAGTCATCTTTTAATAAAATAATTGAGAATGTAATGATGAAACAAAGGTAGAAAAAGAAATAACTATTAAAAAATTACACAAGGATTTAGTCTGTTATTTACAGTATTTATTACTTTTTGTACCATATTAATGCAGTCAGTTTCGAATGTATATGAAATGAAAATCAACTTAAAAAAATTTTTTAATTTTTTTATTGTACTAAGTTTAGTTATTTTCAGCTAGTTTATTAGTTATGCTTATAAAATGAAAACATAGAAAAGTGGGGTACAAGTTTTAATATACACCCCCCAAATTATATATATAGCTAAATGGTTAGGGGTCATGGTTAATTTTTGATTATAGATAACATTTACTTTTGTCAACTTTTTTTTCTAAATGGTATTTATTGACTTGTGTAATTAAATAACAAAGTTCACGGAAATTATTGAGTACCCAAGTTTAGCTCATATATACCTTTTAGAAACTTGAAACACAATATTAAAAGAATTTAGATAATAAAAAAAAAATTTTCTCATGTCTAGAAATGGTATGATTATTTGATCTAAATTAGTGCAATAATTGGTTAGCTAATAAAGAATTTGGTATCATTACTTTACTAATCTGTTTTGATCTACAAATTCGTGCATGACCTATGTGGGTGAAAAATTCAATAACTTTTATAGATATTATATATGTATGTTTTATCTATTTTGAGACCAGAGTCAGAGTTAGATGGTGTTACTTATGGTTTGTTTCGACAGGGTGTGAAAATCAAATTACACAACGTTTTTCACAATTTTGATATTTGTGTATTACACCCAATTACATAAAGCATTAAAACTCTCTGCAACGTTTTCCTTATAAAGACATATTGAATCAAAATAATAAATATAAGATAAAAACTTTGTAAGTAATTTCCACATATAGCTAATTTTACGCTTTGCATCTACCAATTAAAGTTTTTGTTATATTAATTTATTAAAATAACAATTCCTCAGAATGTATAAAATATCTAAAATCAGATGCAAATGCGAGGCACCAAGGTGGTTTAGATGAAACCAAAAAATTCCTCAACTTTTGTAAATCTATTTAAATATATAGAAACCCAACAATTTAACTGCTACTTAATATATATTCAATTAGCATCAAAGCTAAGATTTTTAGTACATCTTAATTTACTATAGCAAATTAGTGGCAACTTAACACGCAAAGTGATGTCAAATTATATAAGCAAGATATCCTTTTAGATTTACATTATTTATAATTCTTTGGTCTTAAAGCTTCATTTTAATCCTCTTTTTTTGGAATATCTTTCATTGCCTTATTTAACATTAAAGCTTAGCTTAAATACCCTAGTAGTGGTTAATTACTAAATTAATGAATAACTATTTCATTAATAAAATCGATACACTCTTCTTATTTTAATTTAGAATTTAAATTCATGATCATTTAATCAATCCTACTTGAACAATTTATAACACTTTATAAACATTGGAAATTGTAATTAGAATTTTATTAAGAAATTCTAAAATAAACGTTTTTTAAGTTGTAATTTTGAGATTATATATCATAGCAAGTGAATTAGTTTTCATTCCAAGAATATAATATATGACAATTCTATAATATAACACAAATAAACGAGTTCATAACAAATGTTTTTCACCTAACTAAATTATAGTTATTTTATTCTTCAAAAGCTAATAAATATTTGATTTACACAACTTTTTATACTAACTTAAATCATCAATATTCTTAAGGTATTTTAGGCTATAAGTGTTATTTTTTTATTGGGTATTAAGAAATATTGAAATTAGATTATTTTTAATAATGCGTAAACTCAGTAGTCAAATTAATTAAACTTTTATGTTTAGATTGTTTTATCAATCCCATCATATATAATCATATCTCTCTTTGCACTAGTTGAGTGAAATCAAATAAGAATTAGTTTAATTAACTTTTCTTTCCAAAAGCTGAAATAGAAAACTTAGTATAAGATATTAAATACTTCAAATTAATAATACACAAATAAACATATCTGCAAGTAGACATTAAGTAATCATAAATTAAAAAGGGATTATAATTGAAATATATATATATATATATACATACAAGCTCTAATGCATTATTTATTAAAACGAAAAAATCACTAACAATTAAAATCCCTGTAATTGATTAAGCCAATCCTTATGTGATAATTATAGGAAGAAATTTAAGCAAACACATTTTTACTTTTGCTAAGTAATGTCAATATCTTTTTACAAAGCCAAATTATGTTAATTTTCATTTTTTTGGATAAAATTAATAATAATTATTTCCTTACAACTTTTTACAAGTGAGGAATAACTCATCCCAGGTATATGGTGTGCAAGAGAAACTTACACTCTTGTATTATATCTTAATTGGATGATTAGTTGAGCATAATTTTCATCACACTGGCTAATTTTGGTAGTAAAGCATTATTACTTGAGACAGTCTAATTATCCTTTGAAATCCTATGAAATCCAAATTATTTTTATCGAGATATTCTAAAATAACTCATTTTAATTTCAGAAAGTTTATCTATTATGATTTTCGAAGGCATATAATTTTGTAGTAAGTTTTTACCCAGAAACTTAGGCTTATTATACATTTTTTATACCAAGTGTTAAATTGAAAAGTAAATTTTTATTTTAATATGTTTGGCTTTCAAAGATGTAAGCTACTGTTTTTGTGTAATGGACTTCAAAGTGTATCTGATGTTAGCACCAGTAAGTGTACATAATATAGCATTAAGTTTTAAAACAGTTTTACCCGAAAATCATTGAATTATTAACCACATTTTTTCAGCAATCATGACAACACATCTTAGCAATTTGGCTTACTTATCAAATCTATCCTTTTATATTTATATCAACTACATAACCAACACTGTTTTTGAATATAATTATAGTACTGTGATTCAACTTTTCTTCTTTTTCTTTTTAGCTTGTGAATAAAACTACTAATATAGCACAGTTATTCACATTTATATATAAATACAAATATATAGAACATATAAGTAATAAATATTATAAAAAAAATTTAAGCTCTTAAATCTGATGCATGCGATTAAGACATGAATAAAAATATTTTTATCTCTTTTTTTTGTTCATCAATAGTTAGTGATTAATTTTTCTTCTTTGGAGCATCATTTATTTCATCTTCTTTACATCCCCAATTAATATCATATTTTCTTCTCTAATTAAATTTTCTATATTTTTATTCTCCTATTAAAATAATTTTGTCCTCTCTTTCAACTCCTTAAACTTAAAAGGTTAGTCCTACACATTTTCTTCTTCATTATCCCTACTTTTTTAAATAGATATATATTTGGTGACGTATGTACTCATAAATTGACAAATCAATATTAATGACGAGAATTTGTTGATCAGAATCTATACTTTTTCTTAGATATTTATTAAATTCATCTATAACGCCGCTCTTATACTATTAATATCATGATTTTATATCTATGAAAGATTGAAATAAGAATACTACTATATTAACTTGTTTTGAATTTCATATCTTCAACTCACCTACAACTTTTGACTTCTCCATTACCAAGTATCATTGCATAGTTAGAGTGATATAAGTATGTATAATGTTTCATTTATGACACAAGTCAGATGAGAGCTTTTGGATTTTTTTAAAAACATATTAATATTATAACAGCTTAAAAAATTCTAATATTTATGATATTTCTTTGTTCACAGATCATATTTCTAAGAAAACAAACTAATTCTATATCAAAATGAGTACTGTTGCTATGCCCCAGGCTGAAGTTCAGCCCCCTCAGGACTCCCCTGAACAAATCGAAATAGAGTCCAACTATGACGAAATTGTCGAAACTTTTGACGCTCTCAACCTTAATGAACCACTCTTGAGAGGTATCTACTCTTATGGTTTTGAGAAACCTTCTGCCATTCAACAAAAAGCTATTAAACCTCTCCTTGATGGTCATGACACCATTGGTCAAGCCCAATCCGGTACTGGTAAAACCGCTACCTTTACAATTGCAGCCCTCCAAGTCATTGACTTCTCAAATTTCGCTTGCCAAGCTCTTATTATAGCTCCCACTCGTGAGCTTGCACAACAAATTCAAAAAGTTGTTCTCGCTCTAGGTGATTACCTTAAGGTTCGCTGCCATGCATGTGTTGGTGGCACAAGCGTACGTGATGATGTGACCAAACTTAGAAATGGAGTTCACATCGTTGTTGGTACACCTGGTCGTGTCTTGGATATGCTTGTTAAAGAAGTCCTCAAGACTCAATATATCAAGCTCTTTATTCTCGATGAAGCAGATGAAATGTTGTCAAGAGGTTTCAAGCTCCAAATTTATGAAATTTTCAAAAAATTACCTAGTGAAGTACAAGTAGCTTTGTTCTCTGCCACTATGCCAAGAGACATTCTTGATCTCACAAATAGATTTATGAGAAGCCCCAAGAGAATCCTCGTTAAACGTGATGAGTTGACATTAGAAGGTATCAGACAATTCTATGTTGCTGTCGAAAAAGAAGAATGGAAGTTTGAAACCTTGTGCGAGTTATACGAAGAAGTCACAATTACTCAAGCAATCATTTACTGCAACAACAAGAAGAAGGTAGAAAATCTCGCCAACGAGATGTCAAACAGGGATTTCACAGTATCTCAAATGCACGGTGACTTGGAACAAAAACAGAGAGAGTTAATTATGAGACAATTCCGTTCAGGAAGCAGTCGTGTCCTCATTACCACTGATTTACTTGCCAGAGGTATTGATGTACAGCAGGTTTCTTTAGTCATTAACTATGACTTACCAGCCTCCCTTGAGAACTACATCCACAGAATTGGACGTTCTGGTCGTTTTGGACGTAAGGGAGTTGCAATCAACTTTGTAACTGCAAATGATATTGAAGAGCTCAAAAATATTGAGAAGCATTATAACACACAGATCGAGGAGATGCCTGTGGATATTGCCGATTTATTCTAAATTATGTTTCACGTACATACAATCCTACACAATCTCCACCATATCTAACACCTCAGAACATAAGTAGCAATCTCATTTTACTAAACCGTAGCTTATTTTCAAGTACAGATCTCTTAGTTATAATCATTAGAAACTATACTCACTTTTTTCCACATTTACTAAACATTTTACAATTTTTTTTTGACCTCATTTGAAACATTCCTTCTAGTTTGTAACAGTGAGCTAGCTTAAAAAATTCCAACTAACATTTTCATTTTTCAAACTCCCAAGTTAAAATTGAAAATTTATATCTATACATTTGATTTATATATATAATATTAAAACTATAGAAATTTAATTTATGATATATATATATATATATGTTACTGGTTTAAAAAAATTTCTCGTTTTTAATATAGATGATGATTTTCAATATATATGTCTGTGTTTTTATATAAGTGAGAAAAATAATATCAGTATTCAATTAGATGGAATTTTGGGCTGAATTTTCCAAATTTAAAGATATCGTAGTTACTTTTTCCTTTAATTTATTTAAGGCCATCTAATATTATTTACAAGGAATAATATTATGTATATATAGTTTAATATCAATACTTAAAATTATACTAAGATATAAAATAAGAAATATAACTGAAGAAGATATGTTAATATAAAGAGGATAAACTGAAATTAATAATAGTAGATAAAATATACACTATAAATTTTTAATATTGATTACAAATGTTTATAATAAATATTTTAATCGATCATTTTTACCTTATAAAGTTGTTCTGCTGGCATAACGCCTGTTGATTCAATTGTAACTGTAAATAGAAAATATTGTGTATGTGTTATATTTAAAACAAATCAAGTTCTCAATATAAAGAAATTGTTATATGTATATAGAAGTGTATTTGAAAAATAAATTTATAAAGATTAAACAGTGTTTATGGAAATTATTATGTGTGTAGCATATTTAAAACCTATTAACACACATGTTTAATATATAGTTATATCGGTCAAGTGTGTATGATATATATATTTGGTGTGAAATAATTCATAAATAAATAGAAAATTTTCTGGATCTTTTTACACACAATTGTTAAGACTTATCATTACTTACATATAAAATGATTCTTAATCTTGTGTATCTTAATTTTTGATGGAAATCTCTCTGCACAGTGGCGACAATCAGCCAAAGTCCGCATGTCTTTAACTTTAACAATTCCATCTGTGAAATATGAAATCAATTTTAATAGTGTATGTGAGTTCTCTTAAATTTTGATTAATAAATAATAAATATATTTACTTAATATTTGTGTACATATGCCTTCAATTGACATTATTGTGTTGAAAGCAGTAAAATGATCAGAAGAGTGTAAAATGTATATACCTTGTATGATTATTGGTTAAAATTGATTAGTAAGTTGTGTGTGTGATTAAATATGTCTGTGTATGTGTGAGTGTGTTATGGGGGGTGGGGAGATAAGATAAATATGTGTATAAAGACTGTATAGATTTGTTTGTGTGTTATGTACATTTTGAATTTCTTACTTTCTAAAGTAAAGAAGCCCTTAGGGGCAATTTCCATTAGTTCGGTAATTTCCTCAGGTGTAAATGGCTCATGTTCATTTATAACTTAAATTAAACATTTTTTTTTAAAATTAAACGTGGATAAATTGGATTATTTAAATTAATTGATTGAATATATACACTTAAATAACAGCCTCATATATTTATAAATTAAATTGTTATATAGGTTATTTTATGTATGGTATATATTCTGGGTAGGGGTAGGAAAATTTACATAGCTCTATCTGTATAGTTTAGATTATTACGAGTGTGTGTATCATTGGATGTGTAACGAAGGTGTGTCATGTGTGGGGATGTTATTAGTGTGTATGATATAAATAAGTGTTTTATTAATGTGTGGGTTGTTAGTGTGTGTGTAATAACTTGTAGTTAACTAACTTATTTCATGGTGGAGGCGATAGACAGCTGTTGCAACAGGTGACCACTTGGCATGTGTTTTTCCAATTCCTTTTTCAAGGAAGCATTTAAGTTCAATTTCCTGTGAGTAATTAGTTAAGTGTATGTGTGTATTTAACAAAATTGATTGGGAGTCTAAATGTAATAAATAAGGTGTTTATGTATGTGTAACAAAAATAAGTGTGTGTGCGTATGTGGCAAAATAAGTGTATATGAGTATTAGAGATAATACCTGTCCACAACCTAGTTTAGTAATAAGTATTTTATCTTCAACTACACGGGGTGGATTTGACATATATTTTTGTTTTTGAAGAGGTGTCATGGGTTCCCAGATCAAATCTTTTGCATACACTACAATTAAATATGTGTTTTCGAATCCATTTAATGTAAATGTGATACATAAAAAAAAATTTAATCTCAAGCTCAAACACTTCAAACACATATATCTACACAATTGAGATGTAATTATACATAATATATATATGACAATCTCATCACATATATACACATTCAAGATCAAATGACACAATCAAGAAAAGAAGATAATATAAATTCAAAACTACATATATCAAATTCTGTGTGCAGTCAAAAACTTACACAAAAAAAGCTAAAACAACACATCCCGCCCGTCCTCACAACATACACATACATACCAGGTAGATAGTTACGTTCAGGTGTAACATCTTTTTCAGTGCATTTAACGTGGAGAGAAAAAGAGAGGGAATTTCTTTCATTTAGTTCTTCATTTTCACCCCTCAAATCAAATTCTTCAGAATTTATAACAAATGGAATAAGACCTAAACGGTGTGATAATATTTCATCTTGTATAACACCTGTGTTTTGCCATATCTGTACAGTTTCAATCGCCATAGAGGGAACTTCACTAATTAATATACGTCGTATGGCATTTACTATAGCTGTATCTACACCAACTAGATCAAATACTAGTTGATTAGGTGAATTTTCTTTTATATCAAAAATTGTTTTTGATTTGAATTCATCGACTGTAAATACATCGTAAGCATTCAAACCGCTGTACGCGGCGTAATAACCGCCGGTTGAAACATTTCTAGGTCCCTCCGAGCCCATCACCAACCTATTCCTATCATCTAATATTTTTGAATTTGTAGACATCTTGAGTATGTCTGTGTGTGTGAGAGAGATAGTGTGTGTGAGAGGGTGTAAGTGTGAAAGGGTGTGTGTGTCGTGTGTTTATGTAGTGTGTGTGTGTGAGAAGAGGTGTGTGCTGTGTGTGTGAAAGGGTGTGTGTGAGGTGTGTGTGAGAAGGGGTATCTGTGTTTTTGTGTTGTGTATAAGAGGGGGTATATGTGAGTTATGTGAGAGAGAGTATGTGTGTTGTGAGAGTGTATATATGTAGGAGTTGTTGAAAGAATTTGCTTATGAATTTTGAGATGTGTTTATGATTTATTTTCAAGAGTGTGTATGAGTTATGAGCATGGTATCAGTGTGTCTATATATATATTTGTTATTGTATGTGTTTGTGATTGATCTTAATATATATTTGAATGTTTAGGTTAATTGATTGTTTATTTAAGTCTAATTTAATCAAGAATGAGCATATCTATATTTTGAGTTTATATACATGATTATATATGTGGATTTGAGTTAAATATATCAATTTTTAACTGTTATGAAATTGATAAATATAATCTGTTGGGATGTGAAAGAGTGTGTAAAAATATATGTATATGAATATGTTTGTGTATGTGTGTGTATATGTGGGCATGCGTGTAAATGTGTGTGTATGTATATTTATGTGTGTTGTGTGTGCCTGTGTTATATATAGTTGATGTATAAATGGACATGTCTGTGTGTGATGATTTTAAACGTGTGTACGTACATGTGTGTATGTTTATGTGTATATAGATATCAATTACATATGTAGTGTATTACTTGGCTAGGAGTTCGAAAGCCATGTGTGGCATGTGTAAGAGGGTGTGTGAGTATAAATATTATGTATATATGCTCTCTTAAGTATTTTTAAACAGGTTTGTGTGTATATATATATAACACATGTGTGTATATGTGTTTGAGCGTGAGTGTATTAATGCTAGGTAGGCTGTGCTGGTTTAACATTTTTGAAGTGTTTAAGTTTAACTTGGAATGTATGTAATATATACTTTACTCGATGTATGTATTAGTGCTAAATCGAACTTATATTTGCAAAACTTTGTGGTGTGTATACACAAAATTTAATCAAAAGCAAAATCATACTTCAAATATATATAACAAAGTGTGTATAAAAATTATTAACTATTTTTAAATTTTTGTAAATATAAAATCTCCTTAATTTTATATGAATAAATCTGTTTCACATCATTCTAATTATTTATACATAAAATAATGAATAATTGCTGCATATAGAGGTGTGTATATGTATGTATATATCGTGGTGTGTGTGTATATGATTATGTGTGTATGTGTGTGATATAAATTTCATACATTTGACAAGAAATGGATTTATTATTAGGGTATAGCTCCTCTGAGGATGAAGATGAAAATAAAATAGATAAAGGTAATATGTAAAACCACACAATTGAAACACACATACACTCTACAAACAGACACACACACTTACACATATTTAAACACATAACGCATATTACACACACATACACACATTACACCCATACACTTATCAACATTACGCACACACACACATTAATCATATAACTCATGCATACACTTCACAAACACACATACTTAAATGACATACAGATGTAAGAATATTGGACACATTCGACCACGCATAGATACGCATACTTATAAAACACACTCACTAATTAATATAAACATATTACACACACATATAAACAGATAAAAATACTTCATACACACACAAATATATATATATATAAAGATAAAAATACATCACACACACACACACACACACACATTAAACAAATAATTTCCCAATTTTTACACACTTAAAGAAATAAACCCTAAAAGAAAAATTGTAAAAGTAACTGAACAAGTTCCTTCCAAATGGGTAAATATATATGTGTGTATATACATAAGTTTGAATAGACTATGTGTGTATATATATTTGCGTGTATATATATTTTATATATACATATGTATAGTTAAAATTATGCACATATTTATTTAGGTATATATATATATATATGTGTGCATGTGTATGTAAATAAATTAAATTATTTAGAGAGCACTTGAAAAACCAATATCACCAACTCGTGAGGAAAATTCACACACTTTAATTGAAGATTTATTAAGGGAGAGTGATGAAGAAGATGATAATCAATATAAATATAAAACTCCAAAAATCACCAGTAATTTCAACCTATTTACACACATCAATTTAAATTTTTCGACAAACATCAATTTAAAAATTTTCACACACAATTTAAATAGTCTCACACACATCAATTTAATTATTTACACACACATAATTTTACATGTTTTATTATGCTTATTTAAAGATACACGTATCATTTTTCACATTGTAAAAAGCACAAACACACACATTTAATCATTGATAACTTACACACAATTCTATCTATTAAGATTATTCATGCAAAATGTGTGTGTAAAATATGTGTGTGTATTTGTTTAAAATTATGAATTTCAGACTACCATAGCGTACCACCACCTTCTGAACTTTTAGACAACTCCAAACAAACAAAATTTTATGGAAGTGCCCCAACATGGAAACCTGCACCAATTCCAATCTCAAAATTAAATAATAAAAAAGGTACTATTAACACACACACACATTAGCATACATATATATACTTACACACACATTAACATACATATATATACTTACACACACATACCAAAGCACACACATATACACATACACACACATATAAAAAAATACTCACACATACACACACACATAGACAGTTTATATATATATATATATATATATATATATATGTATATAATAGCAACAAACTTTATACCAACACAAGTATCCACAAAACGTAAAAATATTGTTACTGAAGACACTCTGTAAGTTTTAGTAAATTATTTCCAAAAATTATTTTATTTTATTCATTTTTACACACACACATACACACACAGGGAACTCTTTACACACAGGAAAACACCCACAATAAACATTTCTAAAAACTAATTAAATTTGAATAAATCAACATTATACTAATAAAATATTCATATAAATATATACCATCACTTTACACACTTTAACAGACCATTTTCAATAAACATTTACACACTAAATTATTATACATTAATAAGTATAGAATAAATTACACACTCAGCTTTACACATTTAAATTTATATCTATTTAGACACGCACTCTGAAATATATATTATACACCTATACCTATATATATATAATTTATAGCCAACACACACACACAATCTATACACTATATATATATATAATTACAATATACACACATGCAATTTATTATGAATAAGGTAAACATTTTCAACTCAAAAGATTTGCTTGTGTGTATAGACTACTAAATAATTATATATTATGAAGTGTGTGTAATTTTATTTCAACTAAAAATTTTATTTGGATAGTTAAACATGTGTGTGCATAAATTAAATTTATATTAAGATGTTATTAACTTCATCTGAAATATTAAATTTAATAACTAAGTGTGTGTATTTGTCAATTCTTAGTATATTCATATATATATATATATATATATATATATATATAT
>JADHZB010001879.1:3395-18653 GCA_015657535.1 Nephromyces sp. MM_2019
GTGTGTGTGTGTGTGTGTGTGTGTGTGTGTGTGTGTGTGTGTGTGTGTGTGTGTGTGTGTGTGTGTGTGTGTGTGTGTGTGTGTGTGTGTGGTATGAGATGTAAAATTTTTATTAAAAAATTATTAAGTTATGTAATGTCTGTTTGAATGTTAGGAGGTATTGTAAGATAGAAATATAATGAATTCAGCTTCCAAGTGAAACAAATGTGTGTGTAATAAGAGCGTATAATATTGAGTGGGTTGTTTGTAGTGTTTGATTTATGAGATTCTCTTTTTTGAAAGTGTGTATAACTTTATGAGTATTTGTAATATTGAATTCTCAAAGAGGATGGTGTAAAATGTGTAGATCTGGGAATATGATTCCTTATCTACTTGAATGTTTAATACACGTAGGGTAAGTATTCTTTTGTGTGTATTGAGAGTTTTAATATTTTTTTTATTTTGTATCTCTAAGTTGTGTGTAATAAATGGATTCCTTGTTGTGCTTCTTTCGTAGTATTTGTATCCCTACAAATGTGTATAAAACTTCGTACCAAATATTAGGTTAGCGTTTCATCCTTATTATTTGTAGTTGAATGTATAAAAGGTGTATGTGTTGTGTGTGTCTGTCTAGAAAGTAAGTTGAATCCTTTTTGTTTGTATCTTTTTATTTTTTTTAAGTGTGTTGTTAATTGTAATCACAAAACCCTTGAAAAAATTGTGTTTATTCAATACAAGGAATGAAGTTAGTCTAATGGTTTTGAGATACTTGTAATGTGTGTCCAACCAAGTGTCTTATAAATCAATAACCTAGATTATAACGCTTGAAATCATTTTACAGTGAAATCTGAATCATGTAATTAAATATTTGTAATATCTCCGGGAAAAAATTTTGTGTCAAATAAGCTAACAAAATGTAAATCTTCGAATTCTTGAATCAGTATAATGAGTGGATTAATTTTTTGAAAATTGAGGGAATATTTAATTTTATCTGGATTTAATGACAACAAATGGTAGAATTAATAGAAAAAAAAAACTACTACGATAAAATCCAGTATTGATGGTGTCAACTTGACTTGTGTGGCTTCTCTAATATATACTCAACTTTTTAATTTTCAAATCAAACTCTGATTTTCGACAATCACTTTCTTCTAAATAAAGTGTGAATCCCTTAGAAAATCTTGAAAGAACTCTAAAAGTCCCGCAATTTCTTTTCGAAATTGTTATTGCCTACTCCAAAAATGTGTTTAGAAGACAATTAGCCTCCTATACACTATATAAATTTGATTTTATCATTGTTGAAGAATAGAATTATAGCGTATTGCTGAGTTTCGGGTCAAAATTCCTGTTGAGGAATTTGGAAAAATATTTGGTTGGTTTGTTTGTTTTTTAAGAGTTGTTTTGTGTTTTGAATTTATGTTGGTGTGGTATCAATTAATTCTTCAAGTGTTGGCTTTGAAATTGAGTGTATTGTAAATAATTGGCACTATCTGATGCTGGATTTTTTACAAAGCTTGCAAAATTTAAGTCTCAAAGGTGTTCTGAAATTTCAATTGGTAAAGTGGGTTATGACGTCGATGTTCGGGAGGGTAATAGAAAATATTGATTGTACGTTATGAAGTACCTAGCCCATATAAAAATTCACAAATGTAATGTGTTATTAAAAGAAAATAATGTTTTATTTCAAATAACATCCGAAGCTTACACTCAGATGACAATTGGATCTGTCAAATGGTGATTAAGCAACAAAATGGAGGGGAAAGGGGAAGAGACCAGGTCTCCTTCCAGCTCCCCTCCTATAACGTTGTCAAACAAGCAAAGTGTTGTATTAGTGGGTGCGACTGTATCGCATGCCTTTTCAAAGCTGTGATTTTAGTCTGTTAGCTTAAATATACTTCCCTAAAAGGGAATGTCTACGCACAGAAGGTTTGATCGAATTAGGAGAGTGGAGAACTATTGTAGCTGGTAACCTTTATGCGCTTCAAACTGTTTTAAAAGTTTTAGGGATATATCCCTTAGGATAATGCTTCTGTGTTTTGTCAAGGCGTGGTGCCTTAAAGTTTTGCAGTAACAGAAGGGTGTGGTTGAGTTGTAAGTATAATCAGATGTTTAATTGTGAGGTAAATAGTTTGAATATTGATATGATAATGTTTCAATGGAAGTTGTAGAATAGTCAAGTTAGAAAAAAAAAAATTTCTAAGAATCGGATTCTCTGTAGGTTTCTGAAAATATGGAAAAAATATATTTTTAAATTATGAAGAGTAGTTACATTTTATAACATCTTTGAGAGTATGTATAAACAGTGAGTGTTGTCTGTTTAATCTAAGCACAGCTACTTCCAATGTTTGAGAAATTTCAAATTTGAGGGAAATGTTGTTGTGTTTTCATAATGGTACATACACTTGGAGCAAGATAGACAGGTGAGTAGTTAAGTTGAATTAGTGGCAATGTGTGCGTGGGTGAAATAGGTTGTTAGTGATTAGTATGGTAGTGTGGAGATTAATAAAAAGTAATTGTTCATCTTACAGTGAAAAAAGTAAGAGATTATTAGGGGTTGGTGGTATTGGAAAAGTGTGATTAAAAGAAGCTATAATTGAAGGAAGGTGAAAATAGGAGGGTGTTAAAAACAAGTGTGTGACGTGATATCTTAAATTAATGTGCCCCTAAACAAAGGTAGATATGTAGTATGGTGTTAATATAAAAGTGTGGGCAAAGTTATTATGATATGGTTGTCAACAAACAGCCCAAGAAGCTAAGTAATCAGAAAAGCAGATGATAAAAATTGTAATAGCTGAGCTATCATAGAATTTGAGTGAAGACTTTGTTTGTTATTTAAAGCATTATATAACCCCCCACGTGCTATTGCATAGGTTGTATGTTGCAGGTGTAGTTAAAAGTTATCATACAATCAAAACACAACATGATTTTACATTAGGTGATGTGATTTTTGAATAAACATAACAAAATGAAAGGGATAGCTAACTTATGAAAGATATATTAAAAACTATCCATGATTTTAAACTATAAGGTTCTAACAGTATGTAAAATTACAACAGCAAACTTTGAGATAACACTTGTCTGATACAATTTGTAACCAACAAATGTGTTGTTATATTTCTACATTAGACCGAAAATAAATTTTATTTTTCAGACAAATCTACTAGTCTAAAGATATCAACAATAACTTTGCAAATCATCAGGTGTTACCTAACCACCCAATACGAATGATTTTAATCAAAGAATTATTAGGCATTCAATGTTATCATAAATGCAAAAGTCATTTTCAATCCGATGTTCAAGAATATGCATATATAGACTAGGATGATTATAAGGTTAGACCTTATTTTCTGTCTACAACACTGAAATGTCTCTAACTTTCATGCATAGATTGTCTATTAATTTCACGTTACCTGTATATAATTGGTGGAATCCGGAAAGGAATTACGGAGAAAATGGTGATAAAACAAACCAAATGAAGTGTTACAAGAAAGATGTGTAAAGTTTCTGATAAATATTACAAGGAATAAACAATTTATAACATATATGAAGTTTCAAAAATAGGAGGAATTATTATTACTAGGCTAACATAAAAGTGACAAATAAACTTTAATTCCTTATGATAAATAAATCCATATCTATGTTTTCTTTAAGTAATTACTTTTAGTATCGAGTATTTTTTAAGTTAACTACAGCATATTTGATAATATAATATATAGAACAGAAAAGAGTATGTTTAAAAAAGATCAGAATTTTTTTGTAATAAACTTCGTAAATTAGTCTTTATTACTAGCTACTAAATATGTCTGAAAAGCCTTAAACAACTGAAAGAATAAATGGGGCTAAAAATGACATTCTTATAATTTGCTGTTTTAACCTATCACTGTGGTGTTATTATATAGATATATGTAATTAAGAGTTTTTAAGGGCTAAATGAAATGAAAGAGATTTGTCAGTCTTAATAGATAATTTGAATCGAGTTCTAATTTTTTTGACAGTTTGTTTCTATATATATAATTATTACATAGTTAGTCATAATTACTATTTATTAATATACATCGTTATCAGTATACCTTAAAGTAGTATGTGTGTAATTTTAATGAAATATTCTTATCTAATAAAGCTAGAAGACTAAGGCTAAAAGAGAGTTCAAACAAATATAATGCATTTCATAGTTGTTTAAAGGTACTCTAAAGGTTCTAATACAACACCCGATATTAACTATCAGTCTACTATAGTATGATTGGTGTTTGTGATTTGAGTTGCTGCAATTATTTTAGTCATGTACCTAAACTACGCCCTAAGCTAATTTATTTGCGAATACTAAAAATTCTAAAGTAACAAGTATTCTCCTATTTTTTAGTTTTGTTTCAATGTGAAGTTTAATAAGTAAATATGAATATCAAGTATTTTTATACTTGATTTTGCAGGCCTAATTGCAAAAAGATATTTTCTTAGTTTACCTTCGAAATTGAATTTATTAAGCCTTAGAATGCTATGATTTTATATCCACTATTTTTCAATTCAAGAGAAATTGTCCAATTTCTAATAAATCTTACAAATAACTCAAAACTTAAAATTTGTTACAATATGCCTTTGTCCTAAACAACAAGCTTCCTTACAATTTGAATAATTTCAAAAAACCGAGATTTCTTCAACCTATTAAAGAGCATAATCAATATACTTTATTTTTCTGTATATATAATGTGATTTTTAAATGTGTCAATTCTATTAGAATGTGGTTTAGCCTTTATCAGCTTATAAGTGTGACCCAAATTATTACAGATCAAATTATTTAAATCGCACTAGGTGATAATCCTACAAGGTCTTGAGTTTGAATAAGCTTTATACTACCTAAGCTCAGTCATTATAAAGTATAAAGTATATATACATGGCCTATTATAAATTAATATCTCCCGACCCATTTAATAACTTTTAGCGTTCAATATATCATTACTTCAACATAAATAGATTTTAATAAGCTTAATTTATTTGAAAATAAATTTGTTTTAGCAATAGCAAGAATTATGTAGGCTTGTATAAAATTATATTAATACGAATATTTACCTATCTTGAAGAGTTCAATTGCAAGGCCTAAGCTTAATTCGCTATAAAACTACAGCCCTACAAACAAAGCTATAACCAAAGAGACCAAACAACTCCATAGGCATTTTATCTGATGAATTTTTACACATCTTGGATTATTTTATTTAATAATTTTCTGAAACAAAAAGTGTATATATCCGTCTAATATGCTCTATATGAATTAAAATTTATGTAGTATGAGCTAATAAGTACTCATACAAAGGACTGTAATAGTGTGTATTTTGTCCAAAATAAAAATAAGCCAAAATATAAATACCAATGCTATTAATTTAAATAGACTTAGTTTGCCTATAAAAACCTAGATTTGCTTATAAATATTTGGCTAATGAATCTATCTTACGTTTCAAATTTTAGTTAGGCTTTTTTAACTCCTACTATTTAACATGTTAAGTATCAGTTCCCTCCTAACTGAATAAATATAAGTGTGATGTATGATTTAGATTCATGTATATAAGCATCATAGATTTACATCCATTGCATATCAACGTTCCTATGCAAGAAAGTTTAATTTATGTTGCTTATTATTAGTAAATATTTTGAGCTACATTATTTAAGTGAAATTCATGATTTCTAAAATAGAGCAGAGAAGAGCTAAATCCCAATTTCTTTTGTAGAGTATTTATGAATAAGTACGGTATATATAAGCATATATATACATTTGTGTAATACGGATTGAACAGCTGCATATAATAAAAACACGTCTTAACAAGTAAACTTTCAATCCTCTATTATTTAATCTTATTATCGAAAGAGTATTATTGACAAGGAATTTAACTTACACTTTGGAATGGTTTTTACTTTTTTTTTTCTGAAGTAATCAAGTAAAGTTAGTTACTTTTTAATCCAATTTGTATGAGGTTTTATTATGATTGTATAAACAAATATTATATGTGATTTCTGTTGAATCTTTATTATTTTTTCTGATCTAAGGCTATCAACAAACAAGACTAATAGTAGTCAAGTTTAAAGTCTTACAATATTACGCTCATTGCAAACAGAATGAGGATTTGATAATTAGTAAAAAGGGTGGGATCATGATATAATTTATATAATATTTATAAAAAGTTTACTAAATAAAAGCAGACTGCAAATTTTTAGGGTATTGGTTTCGATTATATAACTTTCGAAACTGATAAACTAAAAATTATTTATCAATAAAAATCAGGTAGGGTCGGCTCATTTCTAATGAGTAATAATAATTTTTTAGTCCATGGTAGCTTTCAATCAAATTTTTAACCAAATCATGTGGAATTTTACCAAGATTAGGCTAATGAATTTCTTCTCTAGTCTATGTATCACTCTCTTTTGAATTAGACCTACATAGTCAACAAAAAATTTTCAAAAGCTAACCTAATAAATATATACATATATCTAACTAGAAATATAGACTATACAGTTTATACATTTGATTGGTTAAAAATGTACTTCAAAATATTCAACTATTGAGCAGGGTATTATGGTTTCTGTTTTTATCTTGAGATAAAGTTTTCAACAAAATTTAACTCAAAATAAATTTAGAAAACTGAAATTCTTTAATTTGTTGGCTATTTCTTAATTATTTCTTTCATTCCAGCACACGTAGATATTTTAACAGATTTTTATATTTATACTAGTACTATATGATGACTATTTGATATTCTAGATGGTGATCTGGAGGGATTATTTTAAATATGAGATTTCTGTAGAATGTGTGCTGCTACTCTATCCATCTTAGTTGTTTTTCAAACCTAATTAAATATAAATAATAATTAAAATAATACTCACAATAAATATAAATGATTTTTTTCAGGGTGAATTACATTTTTTTGAGAATTGTAATTAGTATAAATCGGATCTATTGTTTATCTTCCATTTAAGTATAATATGCTATTGTGTTAAAGCTATGGGTGATAAAGTATCTTGGTTTCCATTTTTAATAAAGCACTTAAATATGTTTTTAATCAGCTAGTTGAGGGCTTTTTGTGATATCATTTTTGGTTTTCTGTGATTTTATTAGGATTGACAGTCACAGATGCTTAATTTCTCGAGTAACAAGTTTTGGTTACTTAAACAGTATATAAAATCTATAATAGATACTTGCGGAAATATAATTCAATACAAACAAGTTTGAAAATACAACAACAATATGATCGAACATGCCACAACCTTATCCCAATACAGCTTAATATCTAATTAAAATTACATTCTAATTTTTTTTCACCTTGTTTCCTAAATCTTTGAAAGTTGCTAGAACTTAATGGATAAGCGTATTGTTCATTATTAGTTATTAGGAAGTTTATAAAGCTAGAACTTAAGCTAGAAATAAGACATATTGATATGAAAATTAAGCATGAAAAATATAGTGAACTTATTTAGTGAGTCGGTAGGAATTACACCATACATCAATTAATTTAAAAATCACACAACATGAGATGTGTGAAAAAGTTAAATATATGGCATAAAGTATCAATTGATTTTACAGGCTAATAAAAAAGCATATATACTTCATACATACATACATACAACTTTAGCTAAATTTGTTTTTTACACAATTGAAATAAAGCAAACGATCCATTAAGTTATATATTTATTTACACAATCAGAATACATTTTACATTTTGCGCTCATTAATGAACTTAGGATTTTTGCGTTGTGTTGATTAAAAATATCAGCTAAATCAAAACAAACATGTTTATGTATGCACTAACGTTGTCCTAACAAAAAATTTAGTTTTATATGAGAAAATGCTTCTAAGAGAAGCTCGGTTCATAAGCGTAAGCAGAATGAATGAGCTACAAAAACTGTTTTTATCATAATTAAGCTATAAAATTAGATCGAAAATAATAAGCTGAGTGATAAATGTTTTCAAACTAGTTCGGGATAAGAAAAATATTTAAAATATAAAAATATTTTAAGAAATCTTATCTAGTTTTATACATTCATGAATGTTTTTTTAACAATACTAAACTTTCAGTTGAATCTAATTGAGATTTTTATATAAATTGAATGTTGGCAGACTCAAAGGCAATTGTGTTCATCAATGGTGAACCTATGATAACATCCTATAAACTGCCAGATTTGAATAAAAACCAATTACTTGTGTCTGTGCTTTACTGCAGTATTAATTCCTATGATGTTGCTGCTACATACTGCTCTAGGTTTGTTAGAATCATAACTTACAATGGGTAGATATAATTCTAATGAAATGGAGGAATTAGATAACGCAGTTGATAAACTCACATTATAAATACATATCTCATGCTTATAACAATCTTTAGACTTTTCAAAACCTAATGGTGGAGAAATTATGTGGGAAGATTTTCCTTGAACAATTCTTGATAGGAAATGATTACCCAAAATAAATAATTATATTAATTCTAATTTATATGAATACTTTATCTACAATATATAAATAATTCCGAATAACTTTGCTCCCTAAGTCAGATAAGAATATATATCCAACTTTTTTCGTTTAGCTAGGAAAGTATTTTGATATATATGTTTAGTAATTAATAATTTAAACTTCCGCACGATCACAATTACTTGTTTACTTTGCACTCAGAGACGAACCTTTCGTTCCCGGGCATGAATTGATCGTGTAAGAATTCTAATTTTGTATCCTAAAACTCCAGGGAATTATTTCTGATTTGATGATATTATTAGATTGGTTTTTAATCCATAATTTGGCTACATATTAAATTTGTCAGTTCACAATATGATTTTACTTGATCTTATTTATAATATGCAAAAGCCTTAAGTGATTTGGTTAGTTTTTGTTTTAAGAAACGGAGCTCTTAGAGAAGTATTTATGCCTCTGAGTTTTCTATTGACATATAAGTTCCTTTAAACACATAGTTTTATTCCAACTTTATTTGGTTGCAAATCTGCGTTGTTAGCCTCGACAAACCACAAATGTGGTGGGATAAATAGCTAATTATTTGAAATGATCATTTTTCAGGAGAGTCCTCCAAGCGGGTCCGGAGGCCCAATTTGAGTGTGAAGATGAAGGTGCTGTTTACTTGTTTCCTGAAGACCCCTATAGCAGGCCCCGATACCCCTTATTTGGAGGCTTGTCCCGGGAGATGATCATCCATTACACACAATTTATCCCTATGTATGAGCGTATGCACCTAAAGTCAATCCCACCATTTATATCAGGTACATTTACAGTTTATAAGTAAGTCATACCAAGTGTACTTTATAGATAATTCAAAGAATTTATACTCTTGAACTTCTTATCACATTAGCTGGAAACATTCCTATATTATACACTTATATAATCTTTAATAATACGCTGAAATAAATCTCTTACTATAAGAAATATTCGTATACATTAATCCAATTTCCCTTTATTTCGAACCACGTAATTAGCCATTTTTTATTACTTGTATCCAGCCCTCTGATTGAATTTGGTATACTAAACCCAAAGTTGAATATTGCATTCTTGGGTAGTAATTTATCCAGCCAGCTGGCCTGCTCAATCGCGTATGCTGCGGAGTGTAATGCTACTTTACTAACGATTGAACCGTTCACAAATTCCAATCTATTCGAGATCAACCCAAATTGGGTTGAAGAAAATGGTTCTCTTTGTTATGAAGGTGTAGATAAGATTGTAAACATATACGACGATGAAAACTACTCTAAATTGATTGGAAATTTTAACATAATAGTTGACACACTACCTGAACCACTCCCCTCTAATGATATCCTCTTTCCTCTCCTGAAAAAGGGAGGTGAGATATTAAGATTATTCTGTTTTCCTAATGTCTCAAAACAGTTGGAAAATATACCCTATAGACACACGCTTAAGTATAAAGAAAACAATGGTGACTGCTCTAATACATCTGATCCTATTTCTTACTTACCCAAGTTAGAAATTACACCCAATCCAATTTATGAAATTCCTCCGACACTCAAAAATACGGGAGTACTGAGACGCCCATATCAAATTGTTAGCCCTTACACATATAAAAGTAGAATTTTATGGAGAGAACTTGAATACAGCCCTTTTAATTACCTAAATTCTTATCAAATTCATAATGATATTGAAAATATATTCAAATTTTGGAAGGAGTCCAAAGTATTACCTCCGTATTACATTGTAAATTTTCGTTATATTAAGGAGATTTTCGAGTATATTTATAAATACAGTGATGTGTATTTCTATCCCTTGATAGTTGATGTGCAAAAAGTTTTTGATGATATGAATTAAGGTCAAATACTTGAAATTTTTCTATTTATTTCTACCAACAAGTTATTGTTTGTGAATACACTACACACATTATTTTAAAAATAGATGGTTGTACAAATTGGCAATTATATTATATAAACATCGCAACAATCCCAGAACTTATCAAAATTATTTTTATTATAATATAGTATATATATATGGATATTATATTTATGATAGAAATGTGTAAAGATTTCTATTTGTACTTCATTTCGACATGTATGTATATAATATATATATTTCTTTAAAATTTGTTTTCAAGTTTGCTATTAAGATGTTAAAATAGTTATGCGATTATACCTAAGGCATTTTATGTTTCTGCGTTTTATCCCATATATTTATACATATGTATATGTGAGTGAGTGAATATATATATAAACATTCTTAGTACCCAAATGTATCCGTCTTTTGGGGTTTAATTTGTAAATCAACACACATTAAACCAAATCATATAATCGTTGAACAGCTACAGCAGATTTACCCAGTATCATAGATCTCCACATATCTGTAATGGCTATAAATAAAATACAAACACACATGATAAGTATATAAATGTTTTTTTAAAAAGTAGATTAAACAAATGTTATAAAAATAATTTAAAAAACCACTTCTTACACACATATGTGATTTTGTTAATAATAAATGTGTAACACCAAATCTCACAACCACATAATATTTCAATATAGGTCTGTGTGAAATTAACTTACTTTGTCCAGGGGCTCGATAATCATTATAATCATATCGAAGTGTGAGTATTGATGTAGTCAACCAAGATTGATTACCTATATATATTTTTACACATATGAAACTAGAGTGAAAATCATTTATTTAAACACACATATAAGATTAAATATAAATTTAAAAAAATTATTTTTTTATACACACAAATATACATGTATAACATGCAAATTAATTTTAATTATACACACATATACACCTATATAACCTATACAAAATTATTTTTGTGTTATACACTTGGATCTACACACGGACATATATATATATATAAATTAGTTAACCTAATCGCCTGTAAATTAAACGGCTGTCACAAATTAAGATATCTCCCGAATTAAGGGTGACTGTGTATATACCTAAAAATGTTAGGAAATTGGTGTGTGTATTTGTGTGGGTGTGTGTGTGTGTTTGGGTATGTGTGTGGGTGTATGAGTGGGTGTGTGGGTGTTTATGTGTGTATAGATCATCCAAATATAAATAATATAATTTTTTAAAAAAGTATATGATAAAAAGTTTATTTATCGTTGAATGTGTCTAAAATTTAGTTAAAAAAGGTTAGTAATAGAGTTACCATTGCTTTCAAAAAATTTGTTAAAGAATTGCCAATATGACTTTAGTTTGTTTAAAAATCCAATGGGCTATAAGTAAAGGATATATATGAAAATAAACACACACGAGTGTGTGTATAAAACTATATAGAATATGGAGTAGTTATATATATAAATAAATATATATAAATATTGTACATATTCAGATAAATCGATGAGTATAAAAAAAAGGCTACACACATATTGACACACAGCTCAACAGAAGCTAAGGTTAAAAATCACACATATGAATATAGGTGTCTCACACATCAATATAGATTACACACACATCAATATAGATTACACACACATCAATATAGATTACACACACATCAATATAGATTACACACACATCAATACAGATTACACACACATCAATATAGATTACACACACATCAATACAGATTACACACACATCAGTATAGGATACCTTTTCGGGGTCAATATAGATTACACACACATCAATACAGATTACACACACATCAATATAGATTACACACACATCAATACAGATTACACACACATCAGTATAGGATACCTTTTCGGGGTATAGTGTGTGGCTGCCTGGGAGAAGTTGCACACACCCATTTTCATTTTCTGCGGAAATTGATCTGAGTGGTAAGAATACAGTTAGAGCTGGCTTGGAGTTATCAGCCAACCAGGTGTGATCAATTGACATGGGTTCTACACACACACACACACACATGCTAATAATAGAAAATATGTGGAAATGTGTGGCTATATGTATAGAGTATATACTGTAGTTTTATGACTAAGAGAGGTCATGTGTGTGTGAATAGGTGATATGTATAGATTGCTTTGTCATTTCTATAATAAAATAATGAATGTATAGATGGAAAATCAACTTACCGGCGTAGATTATGTTGATATCAGATAAGTGAAACCTAAATATATACACACACATTTAGATATAAATCGTCTTCACACACTCACAGTTATATTTGAATCATACACACACACATACAGTTATATTTGAATCATACACACACACATACAGTTATATTTGAATCATGAACACACACACACATTGAGGGTTGAATAATACACGCACGTACACAGTTATATTTGAGTCATACACATGTACACATTGAGGTATGGGTATCATGATATATACAGATTACATATACTTGATTATACTTATATACATTATTTATAGTGTACATACACACACATTTTTGTAACAATTGAGATACCTTCTTCCACTGTGTGAATTTTCTTCGAGAGTTTCTTCATACATTTCATAAGCATTCTTGTTTGGTGTGTGTGTGTGTGTAGCTGTCTGTGTGTGTGTAGGAGTCGATGTGTGTGTAGGAGTCGGTGTATGTGTAGGAGTCGGTGTGTGTGTAGGTGTGTGTGTAGATGTTTTCTGTGGGGAAACAGGGGTGGCGGATGTGTTTGTGTGTGTGTTATTTTTAGTATGATTCCAGATTTGATTAAATGTGTGTGTAATATCATCTGAAAATGTAGAAATAGGCAATTCAGAATAAATAATTGGAAGCCACACACGTTGAATTGGTAAAAATTTATCTTCAATAGTTGTCCCTCTTATTAAACCATGAATTTTACCTATATATACACACACAAGGTTAGACACACACGTATATAAATATATATATATATATATATTTATATATTTATTTATAAATGTGTGTGTACTTACCAAAAACAGGCTTTTGAACTGAAACATTGCCATCAGTTTTCATAAGAAATCGAGCTGCCTCACTACCCTATTTTTATATATTGTGTGTGTATATAAAAAGTTGTGCTAAAATGCGTGAGTATAATTGGAGATAGGTGAAATGTATATGTGAGGTGTGTATGTATTTCAATGAGGATAGATGTTATTAAATGTGGTTTTTAGGATGTATATGTGTGTAGGTTGTAAGTGTGCAAGAGTATATATCTTTTGTGTGTAGATGTATGTAATTTATACCGTGGATTTAGCAGGGTGTAAGTGCTTCCTTAGTTCATCAATAGCTTCTTGGGAAATACCTTTCCTTAATACAACAAATCCTATATCATTCAAATGTTCAACCATGCATATATATATATATATATATTTATATTCATTTGTGTGTATATACATGTGTGTTTGTATGTGTATGTTTGTGTGTGTGTGTGTTTATATATATTATTTGAAAATCTAAAGAGAGTGTGTATATGTGTGTCTGCTTGTTTATATATATTCTATCTAAAACTCTGAAGAATGTGTGTGTGTGTAAGTTTATCTATACCATAAGTTTCGAGAGATTTGTGTATATCATCTAGCTGGCTCAATGATACTTCCTTAAAAGGTTGGAAAGGGAAAGTTTCAGTGCTCTCCTAAAGTACACACACATACACACATAATAATGATATTCTGTGTCTAAAGTTATATAGTTTCTCTATCGCATACAACCACACACACACACACACAAACACTAAATGGAGCTGTAATACGTATACAATGAGTCAATTTACACAATTTTTTGGTCATACGCAAATTGAAATGATGATACTTATTTTGAGGTATTCTACACACATAAGCAATTAACTTAAAACTACACACACACATACACACATACCTCCTCATCAGGTGGGATATCTACACCTGTAAATGTGTATGATTTTGTCCCAATATCGCTCCCAATATATTCTGTACTAAATCGCCTTCCCATTAAGCCCGATTTGTAAGTGGTTGGATTGAAGTATTTCATAGACTACAAGGTAAGTTCACACACATAGATATACACACATGTACATCTACACACATGTGCATCTACACACATATACGCACATATGTACATGTATATCTACACACACACATATATATGTACATCTATACACACACAGATACATAGATATGTACGTGTATATGTACACACACTCACATATACACGCATATGTACATCTACACACACACACACATATGTACATCTACACACACGCATTAGGTGTGTGCTTACCATCCAGTTAGGGAAAAGGTAGAGGTGTAGGGCACGCCTCAGAGAGGTTATAAAGTTATGTGTAGAGGTGAAAGTGTGTGTGGGTAGCTGTTGTAGGAGGGCCCCCCAATTCATATTTTTTAGAAAGGGTAAGTGTGTGTGTAAGAGGGGTGAGGCCTCTATAGATGTGTGTATGATATGACTGAGTTGGTTAATCAATAGATCCTTTGAGCTATTTGAAGTGTGTGTGTAGTTCAAATTCGAAAGTGCTTCTATACTAGGTGGATGGATGTGTGTAGGTGGAGGAGGTTTAGCTGAGAAAAAATTGAAAGATTTGGAGGGTGTGTGTGTGTGTGTGTGTGCCTCCATAATGTTTGATTTATTCATAGAGACCTCAATATTTTTAAGAAATTGTTCAACCAAATAAACTTGAAATTCAATGGGGCAAAAATGGTGTGTAGCATTGGACCATTTCTTATAGGGGATTTGATAGTATCCCCCCAAATCGGCTAAATAGTGTGTGTAATTTTGGTAGGGTTTGTGTGTGTGTATGTTTGTATCAGATTGGAAATTATAATCAGTTGCCCTTAATAAGGCCTCATGCCTTTTGAGGGGTGCCTCTGCCTTCTTTAATTGATGCAAATACCACATGGAGCTCCCTAATATGTGTGTGTAAAGGTGTGGGGGGGGGATGTGTGTG
>JADHZB010001880.1:2354-4854 GCA_015657535.1 Nephromyces sp. MM_2019
ACACACACACTCATGAACCTAACTCTACACACACACACACTCATGAACCTAACTCTACACACACACACACTCATGAACCTAACTCTACACACACACATGATCCTCAAATTGCACACACACATAATTTTAATCCTACACATTCAGACACGAATGAATCCAATGATATACACACACATACTAATGAATCTATTGTTACACACACACATAAAGGATCCAATGATACATACACACACAAGGATAAATCCAACACTACACACACACACATTAACAAGCCCAATGATCTATATACACACACACATCAGTATAATCTTACACAGCTAACTTTCCCTTTATCTAATCCTATGAGTGTGTGTAAATTACACATTGATGAGTCAGATGAAAGAGTTATTAGTAATTTAAATGTAGCTCATAACCTTGATTTTACACACACACAAACACAATCTGAAGAAAAACACACACACACACAATTTAAGTCAGATAATTTATACACACACACAGAATTGAAATCAGATGATGTACCTATATACACACACTGCAAATCAGATAATTTACACACACACACAGAGTTGAAATTAGATGATGTTCCTACACACACACACACTACAACAAACACTATAAACAAACAAGATATATCTAGTTTACACACACAGCCAAATACACACAGAAAATCTCAAACACAATTTTTTGATTTTATTGACACTCTAGATTTCTTAGATAACCAAACACACACATTAGATAATACTATCAATCATAAAAATAAATTTAATGTTACACATAATTTTTTACACACACACACACACACATTACCACACACCACTACACACACACAACCTAAATCTGATAATTTATACACACACACATCAGAGGTCACACCACACACACCCTCATATTCTCAATCAGCTTTAAACACACAACACACACAACCACACACACAATCACACACACAAACACACACACAATCACACACACAACCACACACACAACCACACACACAACCACACACACAACCACACACACAACCACACACACAACCACACACACAACCACACACACAATCACACACACAACCACACACACAACCACACACACAATCACACACACAATCACACACACAACCACACACACAATCACACACACAACCACACACACAACCACACACACAACCACACACACAACCACACACACACTCCATACAAAAACAAGAGATGGATCATACTCAACAAACACATACTACACATCCTACAGACATTATATCACACACACACACATCTAAGGCGTATGGTGTGTGTATAGACCCTTTATTAGTAGATAATCAAATAGAAATAAACAATACATTTACACACACACATCAAAATGAATTACCATTATATAAAACAATAGAAAATTTACACACACATTACAACACACAATCTACCCATGAATTTAATACACCTACACACACACACACCCCTGATTTGAGAACAGATAAAGAGGCTAAATCAACACGTAGGAGGCCTATTGAATATGATGATTTACACACACCCAAAATTTTATACCCAATTTTAAAATCACACACACAACACACATTTTGGGTGTCTGGTGTTGAAGTTCAATTTCCACACACACACGTACTTACACCTCAACGCCAACTTATCTCAAAAATTATAAACGCCTGTAAATCAAGTCAACATGCTATCCTTGAATCTCCTACTGGTGTGTGTGTGTGTGTATGTATATATATATATATATATGTGTGTGTGTGTGTGTGTACGTGTGTATGTGTGTGTGGATTGTATGTATGTGTGGGTTGTATGTATATATGTGTGGGTTGTATGTGTGTGTGGGTTGTATG
The DNA here is from genome assembly GCA_015657535.1 of Nephromyces sp. MM_2019. Taxonomy (NCBI): domain Eukaryota; phylum Apicomplexa; class Aconoidasida; order Nephromycida; genus Nephromyces; species Nephromyces sp. MM_2019. The sequence goes on from JADHZB010001880.1 coordinate 4,186, forward strand.
TGTGTGTGGGTTGTATGTGTGGGTTGTATGTGTGTGTGGGTTTGTATGTGTGTGTGTAGATTACATATGTGTAGATTCTGTGTGTGTGGATTGTGCCCATATATATATATATATACGTGTGTGTATAGTATGGGCATGTGTATATACGATGAATGCGGCAAATAAACGCTTACTTCACATACACACACTTACCACCCATCTCTCTATACAAACACCTGCCATCCATCTCTCTATACACACACCCCTACACACACCCCTACCCCTACACACACCCCTACCCATACACACACCCCTACCCATACACACACCCCTACCCATACACACACCCCTACCCATACACACACCCCTACCCATACACACACCCCTACCCCTACACACACCCCTACCCATACACACACACATATATATAAACAAATCTTGAAATAAATAGGAACGGGTAAGACAGCAGCGATTTTGTGTGCAGTTTTGGCATGGCAGAGATCTGTAGATACACACACACCCATTATTTATGCAACACGTACACACAGTCAAATTGTACAAGTAGTTAAACAATTACGTGACACACCTTATAGGCCATCTATGACATGTTTAGGATCACGTGATGCAATGTGTATGTTAAATAAACCACATTTATTAGGTACACACACACACACACAATCTACACATTTA
>JADHZB010001880.1:9854-12354 GCA_015657535.1 Nephromyces sp. MM_2019
CACACACATATATATATATATATAATTACAGTAAATTTTATATATGATGATATTGAATACACACAACGACGATTAACACCCCATTTGCCACACCAATTTCAATTTAACACAAAATTGTACGTACACATTTGGCTGATGTTACCATCGGCCATTTTCGAAGATATTTCAAAACAGGCCCGTTCGTTATTATTATTATCAGGCACACTTGCCCCCTTTGATGGATTAAAGTGTGTGTGTGTGTATGTGTATGTGTGTGTGTGTTGGTGTTTGTGTGTGTTGGTGTGTGCGTGTGTTGGTGTGCGTGTGTTGGTGTGCGTGTGTTGGTGTGCGTGTGTTGGTGTGTGTTGGTGTGTGTGTGTTGGTGTGTGCGTGTGTTGGTGTGTGTGTTGTTGTGTGTGTTGGTGTGTGCGTGTGTTGGTGTGTGTGTTGGTGTGTGTGTTGGTGTGTGCGTGTGTTGGTGTGTGTGTTGTTGTGTGTGTTGGTGTGTGTGTGTGTTGGTGTGTGTGTGTGTTGGTGTGTGTGTTGGTGTGTGTGTGTGTTGGTGTTTGTGTGTGTTGGTGTGTATCTGTGTATCTGTGTTGGTGTGTATGTGTGTGTGTGTGTTGGTGTGTATCTGTGTATCTGTGTTGGTGTGTATATGTGTGTGTGTGTGTTGGTGTGTGTGTTGGTGTGTGTGTGTGTGTGTTGGTGTGTGTTGTGTGTGTGTTGGTGTGTATGTGTGTGTGTGTGCGCTGGTGTGTAATTGCGCGTGTATGTTGGTGTGTATGTGTGTACGTGTGTGTATGTATGTATGCGTGTGTGTGTATAATATATATATAATAATTTTCCTATATAATACAATTTATATATATTTCTATTAGGTATGAATTAGGGCCAAATTTCACAGCTCGTTTATCTGCAGAATTACAACTTAACCATGTTATTAAAAAACAACAATTATCTGTGTGTTGTTTAAATACTGTTGGCAATAAAGGCTATACTCGCTTACACTGTAATTACAACAAGTAATTGTACTTATAAATGTATACACACACATATATATTTAACCTAAATATATATACTAAAATTCAGTGTGTTAAATTTTATATATACAAAAAAAAGATAAATCTCAAATATTTTTAAAACAGTGATACACACATAAAAACACATGTACATACACACACATATAAATATACATATACACATATATGTATATGCATTCACACATACACACATATATATATCTATATACATATGAATACCAATACATAGTTATTATACACATAACATACACACACGTATATATACATTTTGTGTGTAAATAGTTTAGGTAATAAAACTTTCCTAAGTGAAATTGGGCTTACACTCATCCAACTTATCCCATACATCCCAGGTGGTATATTAATGTTTGTACCAAATTACACACTTATATCTAGGGTAAGCCAAAATACACACACATTTAGATATATACACACACATTTAGATATGTACACACATATTTGAATATATACACACACATTTGAATATGTACACACATATTTGAATATATACACACACATTTAGGTATGTACACACACATTTGAATATATACACACACATTTGAATATATACACACACATTTAGGCATATGTACACACACATTTAGATATATACACACACATTTAGATATGTACACACATATTTGAATATGTACACACACATTTGAATATATACACACACATTTAGATATGTACACACACATTTAGATATGTACACACACATTTGAATATATACACACACATTTGAATATATACACACACATTTGAATATATACACACACATTTAGATATGTACACACACATTTGAATATATACACACACATTTAGATATGTACACACACATTTGAATATATACACACACATTTGAATATATACACACACATTTGAATATATACACACACATTTGAATATGTACACACACATTTGAATATATACACACACATTTAGATATGTACACACACATTTGAATATATACACACACATTTAGATATATACACACACATTTGAATATATACACACATATTTGAATATATACACACACATTTGAATATATACACACACATTTGAATATATACACACACATTTGAATATATACACACTCATTTAGATATGTACACACCCATATTTTTAGATATGTACACATACATCTACATATATATACACACATTTATATACATACACACATTTTAAGATATATACACACACATTTAGATGAATACACATGCATCTACATATATACTACACACATGTACATTTGTATACATACATTTACATATATACTACACACACATTTAGATGTGTATTCAAACCCCTTTTATACCTCTATATTTGTACACACACAAAATTATATAAGCTTCAATCATTACAATTGATTAGAGTTTATAAAACTTTGTATAAGGTTACACACACACATATATCTATATAACTTAATTATAATACACATATCTATGTCATTTCCTTATACTCTTGAGCCCTACCTTTAA
>JADHZB010001881.1:2598-69131 GCA_015657535.1 Nephromyces sp. MM_2019
ATTTTGATGTGTGTGTGTATAGATATTTTGATGTGTGTGTGTATATAGATATTTTGATGTGTGTGTGTGTATAGATATTTTGATGTGTGTGTGTAAATAAGTTGGGTACTAGTTTTAATATTATACCTTGTGTGTGTGTAAAAAGTTAATGATTTCTTATATGAAGGTGTGTGTGTATGTATCCAATTAAATATGTGTTTTGAAGAATTGTGATATGTGTGGTGTTTGTGTTAAGTATAAATTTATGATAATGTGTATCTAAGTCATGCTTATGCTATAACCATGTAAATGTGTGTGTATGTATGTATATTTGTGTGTGTGTGTGTGTATGTGTTGAACTTACAATTGTAACCATTTTAAAAAAAAGTGTGTGTAAAAATTCACTTCGAAATGATAGTGGTAAAACACTTAAAAATGTTGAAAAGCAGCCGTTTATAATTGCACACCCAATCAATGAAATAATTGCCATCATCCTAAAATGTGTACATATGTGTGTGTATGTATATATATGTGTGTGTGTTTTGTTCTGGTGTAATATTGTGTGTGTGATGAAAAATATATATGTATGAGCCTGTGATTTGTGTGTAAACATACAAATATGTGTATGTGTACTTTTATGGTGTATACATGTGTATGTGTATATGTTTTATGTGTGTGTTATCAGGGTAATAGAGAATGTGTGTATAACTACTTTGAATAAAATGAATCGTGTGTGTTTACATAATTGTTTTCATATATTAATGCATTAATATATGAAACTGTGTGTAAATTACCTATGTTTAGGCTTGTAAGTTATAGGGATTTCATTATAAGAGTGTGCTACATGGAGTGTGTAATCCACACAAAATCCTATTTGTATAAATATATAATAAGTGTGTGTGTATAATGTACACATTGCTCAAGATTTGGATAATGTCATGTTTATATTTATATTTACACACACACTATAATTTTCTTGCTCAGTAAAAACATAATAAGGTCAATGTATGATTGCACACATTTTATAGTTGTAGTTTTATTCAAATATAAAATGTACATATATATATACACACATATGTATATAAATAGTGTGAGACAAATTAATACACTTTATCAATCAATAAATATTGCCATAATCGATCACAACTCACACACACAACCCCACACACAAGCCATACACATATACACATACACACACACACACATATATATATATATATATATATATACTTACCAATTGACATAATGAGTGTGACCATACTAATTATATTTAATTTTAGCCCTAAAAATGGCATAAGGCCAATCAAACCAAATACCAAACTAATTAAAATAAATGTAACCAAACAAATCGACACACACCCATCTAACATTAAAAATGAGACCTAACACACACACACACACAAACATATGTAAGATATAATGAGAAATGAATTACATATATATATATATATATATATGTGTGTATGTGTGTATGTATACACAACACAAACACACAACACACACCACACACACACAACACACAACACACACCACAGACACACAACACACGCACACACACAACACACAACACACACACAACACACACAACACACGCACACACACAACACACACAACACACACAACACACAACATACACACAACACACACAACACACAACATACACACAACATACACACAACACACAACATAAACACAACACACACACAACATACACACAACACACAACATACACACAACACACAACATACACACAACACACAACATACACACAACATACACACAACATACACACAACACACAACATACACACAACACACAACATACACACAACACACAACACACACAACACACACATTATTACTAATAAAATAGCAATAAAGGCGGTTATAATGCCAACGGTGGTTTGCCGCCAAATAACGCGATCGGTCTCGAGGAATTTAAAGGCCTCGTTGTAAGGGATGGCTGTTAAATTAGGGTGGCCTTCATTTAATTGTTTTCTACACACATACACACACATACATATGTATATAAATGTATATATACACATAAATATATACACACATAAATATATACACATTTATATACATTTATATACACATACATATATATATACATTTATATACATTTAAATATACATATATATACATATATATATACATTTATATATACATTTATATACATTTATATACATTTATATACATTTATATATACATTTATATACATATATACACACATATTTATATATACAATCACTATGTATCAAAGTAAGTGTGTATGTGTATGTGTGTATATATCTGTGTGTGTGTATATATATCTGTGTGTGTGTATGTGTATATATCTGTGTGTGTATATATATCTGTATGTGTATATATATCTGGGTGTGTAAATATATCTGTGTGTGTGTGTGTATGTATATCTGTGTGTGTGTATATATCTGTGTGTGTGTATATATATCTGTGTGTGTGTGTGTGTGTGTAATAAACTAACCGTATATCTTCCATATATTTTAAATTATCATGTGTTTCAAAGAAAAATGTGTGATAAAGTGAAAATCGATATGACAATAAATGTTGGGCGTTTTCATCGAAATAAAATGATGAAGGATATAGGCTACCAGATGATAATGATATCCATTCCTTTAATCTATATAAATATATATATATATTTACACACATTTATATAAATGTACACATACATATACACATATATATACACACACATATATATACACACACATATATATACATATACACATATATATACACACACATATATATACACACACATATATATACACACATATATATATACACACACACATATACACACACATATACACACACATATATATATACACACACACAGATATATACACACATATATATATATACACACATATATATATATACATATATATATACACACATATATATATACACATATATATACACACACATATATATATACACACATATATATATACACACATATATATATACACACATATATATATACACACATATATATATACACATATATATATACACACATATATATATACACACATATATATATATACACATATATATATACACACATATATATATACACACATATATATATACACATATATATATACACACATATATACACACACATATATACACACACATATATATATACACACATATATACACACATATATATATATATATTACTCAGCAATGAATGTATCTTCATCTGTAGGTAAGGGTACGGATCGATTGTGTGTAAGAAAATGCTCCATTCCATTTATCATATCCACATAATAATTTTGTTGTCTAATATTTGAAAGTGTGTGTAAAAATTGAGTTTGTGTGTGTGTATTCCACCAGTCTATTTTCTCTGGATAGAGTATCCATGTTATATCTCCAATGGAGGTAAATTGTGTGTGTAATGCTCTGTATGAATCCTAAATAATGATATACAATCATAAATTATATATACTTATACACACACAATGTATATATCTACACACACAATGTATATTTCTACACACACAATGTATATTTCTACACACACACAGATGTCAGTAAGTGTTATATGCAACATATGTATATACATATTTGTGTATGTGTATAAATCTATATTGTGTGTAAATATAATATATATATATATTAGTATGTGTGTGTGTGTGTGTGTGTGTGGGTAATTTAAATAAGAATTGGCACACACCCTCAAGTATGATTGGGGGGGGAAGAGGTCCTCCATATTTAAGCCAACTTTTAAATTTTGAATACCAACCAAACTTACACACAAATATGCCACATAAAAAATCAAGGCAAAAATCTGTGCACACACATACACACATATATATATATATATGTATATATCGTTTCAATTAGGTTATATGTGTATGTGGTGTTATTGACAGATTAATTTCTTCACACACACACATACGCACCCCAACAAACACACCCCAACAAACACACCCCAACAAACACACCCCAACAAACACACCCCAACACACCCCAACACACACACACCCCAACACACACACCCTAACACACACACACCCCAACACACCCCAACACACACACACCCTAACACACACACACCCCAACACACACACATCCCAACGCACCCCAACAAACACACCCCAACACACACACCCTAACACACACACCCCAACGCACCCCAACAAACACACCCCAACATACACACCCTAACACACACACCCCAACACACCCCAAAACACCCCAACACACCCCAACACACCCCAACACACCCCAAAACACCCCAACACACCCCAAAATACCCCAACACACACACCCCAACACACACACCCCAACACACACACCCCAACACACACACCCCAACACACACACCCCAACACACACACCCTAACACACACACTTGAAAGCGTTTCAAACTGAGGGGGTAGGCTAAATAATGAGTTAATAAGGCTCTGAAAAAACTTCCTAAATTGTCTGCAGGTTCACCAATAAATTGCCTTTCATAAAAATTATTTTGTGTGTAAATTTCAATGCCTTTAGAGTGTTTAAGTGTGTGTAAAAGTGTTGAGTGTGTGTAAGAATCAGGGGTTGTATTTGTGTGTGTTCTTGTGAAAGATTGAGGGGAACTTGTGGTGTGTGTAAATGTGTGGTGAGTATGTGTATCTGTATTGTTGTGTGTAGTTGGGTTGTTGTTGTCTGTAGTTGTGCTGTTGTTGGTGTGTGTAGTTGTGCTGTTGTTGGTGTGTGTAGTTGGGTTGTTGGTGTGTGTAGTTGGGTTGTTGGTGTGTGTAGTTGGGTTGTTGGTGTGTGTAGTTGGGTTGTTGGTGTGTGTAGTTGGGTTGTTGGTGTGTGTATTTGGGTTGTTGGTGTGTGTATTTGGGTTGTTGGTGGTGTGTGTAGTTGCGCTGTTGGTGTGTGTAGTTGCGCTGTTGGTGTGTGTAGTTGGGTTGTTGGTGTGTGTAACTACATGATTATGTATAATTGCATGATTGTGTGTAATTGCATGTGTTTGCATCATTACATTTAGGTGTGTGTAATGGTTGTGTGTAAGTTCATGAGTTTGATTTGGGGGTGAACGAAGTTTAAGTAGCCCTTGTATAGGGTGTGTAGGGCTAGTGAGGGGGGTTGTTATATGTGTTTCAAAATTGAGGGGTAAATGGAGTAGAGTGTGTAACATTTGCCTCTCTATAGTATTAAGTATAGGCCCATTATGTGTGTGTGTGTGTGTGTGTAATGTCCGTAACCATGAAAATATGTGTTGAAAAGGTCTACATAATATGTGTGTGTATTCATGATTGTTGGATGGGATTTCAATGTGTGTGTATGGCCACATAAGTTGACAATCACATGTTTTGATAGGCCTCTTTAATTTTACACACACCTCTCTTTGTAAATCATATAAAATTGTGTTTAGGAGGGCAATGTGTGTCTGTGTTAATTCATTTATTTCATTTGGGGTCATAAATAACATACTAAAATATAAGCGAGCAAATTGGGTAGGTATAGAGTCAGATATAGCAGGTGTGTGTGTAAATATTAAATGTGAATCAAAGGAGGGTGTAGGGGGGAGTGTACACACAAATTGTGTAGCTAATGTGTGCACACATTCATCGTCTGTTTTGTGTGTAAATGTGGGTTCTGTGGGTGTGTGTGATGTATCTAAAATAGTAAGTTGTGGTGATGTATTTAACGTAGTTTGTATAGTATCCATTTTTGGATATACCCTTAATGTGTGTGAGTAATGTGTAGGTGTGTTGTTAGAGTCAGTATAGTGTGTGTGTGTGTGTTGTTTAGGTGTGTGTGTGATGTTCGAATCAGTGTGTGGTGTGTGTGTGATGTTCGAATCAGTGTGTGGTGTGTGTGTGATGTTCGAGTCTGTGTGTGGTGTGTGTATGATGTTCGAGTCAGTGTGTGGTGTGTGTGTGATGTTCGAGTCAGTGTGTGGTGTGTGTATGATGTTCGAGTCTGTGTGTGGTGTGTGTGTGATGTTCGAGTCTGTGTGTGGTGTGTGTGTGATGTTCGAGTCTGTGTGATGTGTGTGTGTTGTGTGATAATGATCTTCTGGGATGGTTGTGTGTGTAACACTTAAATTATTCTGTAAGGGGTGTGTGTGTGTATCATTAGGTTGAGTGTGTATCTCAACTTTTTGTGTAAGGGTTAATGGAGATACACCTGTGTGTGATAGAGTATTGGGTGCTTTCAGAGTTACATTATGAGTATTGTGTGTGTGTATAGAATGATCACCCTCTACTTCAAATTCAGATAATCTATCCCTCATAGAATGTGATGGTGAAACATGAAGAGATAAATTTTTTGTGTGTGTAGATATATCCGATAAGTTATCCTCAATATTAACAGTACATGTGTGTAAATTAGGGCCAGATAAATGAGGTGAGTGTGGGTGTTCAGTTACACAAAGTGTGTGTGCAGTGGTCTGTGTAGATGATATGTATTTTGTTGTGGCTGTGTGTGATGAAGGGTGTGTGTAACTTGAGTGGTCGTGTGATGATGAGGTGTGTGTATCAGATATATCATCTTGAGATGTGTATGTGTGTGTATCTATATCTGTTGGGTTAGAGTTTGGGTGTGTATCTGTTGTATCAACTAAATCAAGGCTTTGATTACTTGTGATTAAATCTGTACTATCATTTTGTATGTGTATATCGTGATTTTGTGGTGTTTGTGTGTGTATATCATAGTTTTGGGGTATTGTGTTGTGTGTATATGTATCATGATTGTAAAGATTGTGTGTGTGTGTATCTTTAACAATCGATTCAGAGGTATATGTGTGTGTATCTTTCATAGTGAGAGATCTTGATTTATGAGATTTATTTAATTCAGTGTGTGTGTAATTTGATGTAGGTAATATATCTATGTGTGTAGAACGTGGTGTGTGAAATAAATTTGTATTATTTGGAGGTAAAGATAAGAGGGGAGGTAAGCTACACATTTGTTTTTGTGTGTCAAATTTGTTATTTTTTATTTGCAAAATTGGGGGGGGTGTGCGCCTCTGCATTTCCCACTTTGCCTCCAAACATAAAAACGCCAAGAAAAATGTAAGGGCGTAAATATATCCACCAATGAGGCCTATGTGTGTGTGTGTATGTATGTGTATGTATGTGTGTGTATGTATGTATGTGTATGTGTGTGTGTGTGTATGTGTGTGTGTGTGTGTGTGTGTATGTGTGTGTGTGTGTATGTATGTGTGTGTGTATGTATGTATGTGTATGTGTGTGTGTATGTGTGTGTATGTATGTGTATGTGTGTGTATGTGTGTGTGTGTATGTGTGTGTGTGTATGTGTGTGTGTGTGTGTATGTGTATGTGTATGTATGTATGTGTATGTATGTGTGTTTATGTGTGTGTATGTATGTGTGTGTGTGTATGTGTATGTGTATGTATGTATGTGTATGTGTGTGTGTTTATGTGTGTGTGTGTGTTTCTATATGGTTTAGAATTATATATATATTTGTATGTGCATAAAAAAATAAACATTTATAAATTTATGTAAATATAGGTAAATACATGGATTTATAATACCAATTCTTATATATATATATATGTATGATATTTAAAAGTTGTGTACTTACTTAACTTAAAGGATAGATATATATATATATATATAATTGTGTGTACATACCTACAACAACAACAATACAGAAATTTTTCACAGCAAAATAAGGGCTAATTCCTCCAATTGTGAAGGCTAATATATTAGTAAGTGTTGTTATTGTCATAGCCAATCCTGCCTCACGAATAGTGGCCTTAATACGTTGACGAGGGGATGTGTGTGTGTAAGTGAGCGAGTAAGAATTGAGTATAACAAATGTGTCATCTAACCCAATACCTAATATCAAAAAGGGTGCACAATTCATAGGCTGTGTGTGTGTAAGACCCATCAAATAACATAAACCACTGCCTGAAAATGTACCCATAAGTGCTGCACACACACCCATAATGGCTGAGAAGGGCCTAAATTATATACACACACATATCATTACATATTAAGATGTGTAAATATATATATATATATATATATATATATATATATATATATAAACAGATCAATATACACACATAAATAAGTAATTAATGAAACACACTTTTACAAAATGGCTACATATACATACATAATATATAAATTACATACAAATACATATAATAGATATATATAATACACACACACACAGGGATATACAAACACACACACAGGGATATACAAACACACACACATAGGGATATACATACACACACACATAGGGATATACATACACACACACATAGGGATATACATACACACACACACATAGGGATATACATACACACACACACACATAGGGATATACATACACACACACACACATAGGGATATACATACACACACATATAAATAATCACATATATATATAGATATATATATGCATAAATCTCACACATATTGATATATATATATATATATATATATATATATATCAACACGCAAGGTTAACATCATGGATATAAAAATTGTAAAGGTTTTTATAATTATGTATCAAAACAATTACACACACATATTATCAATTATATATCAAAATAAATAATAAGTGTGTGTGTGTAAAATTGAATTTACTTAGCTCTTATCGTGTCAAATGATAGGCAAATAATTACACTATAAGTAATTACTAAAATTACAGAGTAGACCATCCCAATATAATCTTTAGTTGATAATCTTGAAGCATATTTTACCTCAGTTTCTATGAAACAATATGTACACACAATTTAAATTAATAAAAATTTAATCACACACATATGTAGATAAATGCAACCCTGTATATATAATAGATATATACAATATTATATACACCCAACCACTATACATCACCATCCTAAATACATACACGCACATATACATACATACATATATATATACACACATACATATATACATATAAATAAATACATACATACATACACATACATACACACATACATACACGCACACATACACATATACAGATAAACATATTCACACACATACACATGCATACACGCACATATACATACACACACACACACACACACACACATAGATACACACACACACACATATATATACAGATAGATACTCACACACATACAGATACATACACACACATGTACACATACACACATATATACATACACACACACACAAACACGTACACACATATATACATACACACACACACAAACACGTACACATACACACACACACAAACACGTACACATACACACATATATACATACACACACACATGCACACACAAACACACACACACACATTACATACTCCAAGCAACAGTAGTTGTGTAGTAAACATTGACCTCAGGCAAATCAAATTTATAATTTTTCAAAAAATTTATAAACTCATTGGCCCACCCCTCCTTTACTTCTTGTAAAGGGTGTTTAATATTATACAACATAACCAACCCTATAAATTAATTATTATATATATATATATATATATATATATGCGTGTGTGTGTATGTGTGTATATGTGTGGGTGTATGTGTGGGTGTGCGCATAATGAGGGTGTAGGTGGGTGTGGATCTGTGTGTGAGGGTGTGCATATTGAGGGTGGGCGTACATAATGAGGGTGTGTGTGTATAATTAGGGTGTGGGTGTGCATAATGAGTGTGTGGTTGTGTATAATGAGGGTGTGCCTGTTTGTAGACGTAAGTATATTTATAGGATATATATAAGAGTGAGTGTGTATGTAGGGTGTAGAGTGTATGTACATGGAATCCTTAGTTGTGTATATGTGTGTATATCGATGAGGTATAATATATCTATTTACAATGTTATGGAAATTTGTGTATAGAAAACAAGAGTAAGTTCTGAATTGAGTGTATAAATAGCTATTCGAATATATGTATATATAAACATCAATACTAAAAGTAAAAATGGAAAGATATACACACAATACACACTTTATTAAGTCACTCATCTATGTATCATAAATGCACACACACACACATAAACACACACACATACACATACACACACATAAACACACACACACACACATACGCACACACACATACATATACCCACACATACACACAAACACAAACACACACACACACATACACATACACAAACACATACACACACACACACACACGCATACACATAGATAGAATTTGCGAACCTGTTGCATTGTTAATAATGGGTATATTTTGTAGGCCTCTATTTTCGACTGTAGTGTTGTGGAGTAATATAAACGCTGGGAATGATTTGTGTGTGTTAACATTGTATATAAATGGCCAATTTTTGGCGTAAATTGGGCGTCCATATAATCTAAAAGTTTAATTACACACATTTGAATTGTTTAATGATACATATATATATATGTGTGTAAACATATAAAAATAATAAGTATGCTTGCAAGTCATTGTGTGTGTATTGAGGTATGTTGGATGTATTTGTGGATCTTTGTGTTTTAGTATCTATGTAGATAACTGTGTTTGTGTTATGTGTTGTAATGTGTATATATATGCCTATACTATAAGATATATATATATATGTGTATGTATATATAAGGCACATGTGTGTATACATTAAAGGAATATCTCTATGTAATGTTTCTAGTATGATGATTATGTATAAGGTATACATAAAAATGCAGATTTTGACCCATATTGAGGAAGACTTTATGAACAATAAATGATGAATAATAATACTTATATATACATTAATAGTTCACTTGTTCAAATGATTATTATTTGTTATAATTTTACCAAATCTTATAACAAATAAATATGTACATTCTTAATCCTATAAATTTAAAATATATTATGAAATATACTAAATATCATAAAATTATATATATATTCAAATATATAAATAGTTCACTTATCTCAATCATTATCATAACAATTATATATATTTATTTAAGCCAACTATTATCATTCATTCCAACAATCATAACATATCTCAGTATTATATCTCATTTTACTATTTTCAAGAGGTATAAACCTCCAATTATTTAAAGATATATTTTCCTCATATTCTTGAAACACCAATAAGCCCATCCTATATTACTAATCATTTCAATACACAAATATCTTTGAAGAAACTTTTTTCCCACACATTTTGTTTATTTCCAAGCCCCTACACAATTCCTTAGCTCATAGGACAAAAATGAGTAATATAGTATATTTGATCAAACATTCCTCCAAAAAATAAATCGGTACCGACTGGGGTCGAACCAGCGACCTTGTGGTTAACAGCCACACGCTCTATCCGGCTGAGCTACGGAACCTATAAATTGTTTAAAGATTTCTTGATAGTTAATTTTTACCACAATACTCTACATACATAGTTTATACCAATGTTGGAAAGTTTACAAAATTGCTCATTGTTTATATCATATATGTTTTTCACTACTGATGTTGAACCCTCTATTAGACTCATGTTACTTTTTTGGTGATATAGTAAACACATATTAGTCATTGTTTTGGTTCCCCCAAAAAATTGTCATTTTGACACTAACTTCTTTGTTGTCTTTAAAATATTACAATTGCTTATCTAGTGCTGTCATACTTCTTAAACATAGTATTCTTGATTATCGTTTACCGCAATAAAATGAAACATCTTAGGTTAATTAAATGAAAATAATTAAGCTTATTATAAAAAAGAGGCGGTACCGACTGGGATCGAACCAGCGACCTTGTGGTTAACAGCCACACGCTCTAACCAGCTGAGCTACGGAACCTGTTATGTATGAAGATTTTCCAGGAGATATTGTATCATTGATTAGCATCTTATTTGTGAAATGTACTGTGATTCCCAAAGTTCAACATGTTATTTCACTACTAAAAAGTTGTATATGATTTTTACACCCATTTCATAACTTATTCCCTTGAATTAACTTATGATTAAGTTGTATGACATGACTTTTATTATCCTATAAAATTAACGATTATTTAATTTTACCGAGCCCACATTAGTCATATTTTTTGTCGCTCATTTTAAACACTGCTGAGTTTGAAGATTTAAAATATTCACCTTTAAATATTTTTTAAATGATAATAAATATTTATATATATTACACCAACTCATTTTTATATGATAGAGTTCTTTCCAACCACCAAAGCAGAAGTCAAAAAGTATACGACATCAAAAATACAAACCCATCACACTCAGTGTGCAGTCTAGTGTATAGAGGTAATCTGCATTAACAGCTTTTGGATGAGTGTCTTGTATTCCTTGAATTATAAATATGTTGTTTCTTAAATATGCAAGTTTCTTGGTTGTTTTGTTAATCTGCTTAGAATCATTTGAATGTTTAGCATAACATTGATAGATTTACCTCATTGATTTTTAAGATTGGTTTGAATAAAATTTGGATGTTTTTCTAACAATGAAGTTTATGCTAAGTTTTAACTAAATAAATCTATTTTACTCAATTGGTAGATTCATAATTAGTAACCCAACCCAGTGCATTCTGCATTTAATTATTTTAATCCTCTACTTTGAATGAGTCTTTATATACCAAGTTTAATCACACCATATATTTAAAAAAAATTCTAAAATTTTACCCAAGTCTTGCCTTAACAATTCCATAAAATTAACCCGAAAATACAATAGAAAATTGAAGCCAATAATTATTAACTACATTTAAATTAACTAAATTTGACAAAAAAATTGTAATGTCCCAGAATTTCCAATATAGGTAGATCAATTGTTGTGTTTTATTTTTCTTAAGTGTAACAAACACTTGATCAACTTATAAATATATAATTATAAAGAATACACACTATTAATGTGTTATAAATATCACTTTAACCATCCCATGTTGTGAGTTATACCTTTATATGCATTACTATTACAATTTACATTTGATTCGGCTTTCTATAGTTTTAGTGTCTAACACAGATTTTTGTTTAATTTGTAGTTATTTAAATACAGATGGCTAATCAATTTTATTACACTTACCCCAACATGAACATACACCAAACCTACTTATCCTAAGTGTATGTGCCTTGTGTAAATATATATATCAATTTCATACACACTAGATATTCCCTATGTTTAAAACAACTGTACTGTGTGAAATGAATCATATCCAACAAATTGTATGTGTGAATTGTAATTAATTGTAAATATCTATATCACAGATGCTAGATGACCCTATATTTTTTCAAACCTATACAATCAATCTATCTGTATGTGACTAATGTTTCTATATATATAGCTATTGTAGATAATACAGTCTACGCTTTGCATCAATTATTTCCTATCCTTTAATACTGAGAAAGTATTCCTCATCCTCCAAATAATATGATTAATGAAAATTTTCTAAGTCCTAGAATATTTAACATACTAAACCAGATATTTCATCTCAATTGTCAATACGTGTGTTTACCAATTGAACATTAATATAAAAAAGAGGCGGTACCGACTGGGATCGAACCAGCGACCTTGTGGTTAACAGCCACACGCTCTAACCAGCTGAGCTACGGAACCTGATCTATTGTAACAAATTGTGAGAGACATCCCTATCAAAAATTCCATTTCTTCCCTTTGAATGTATATGATATGTATTACCCATATATTGTTATTAACTAATAACACACTTACTTGCGTTTTGTGTATTGTATTAAGATTGTTGTTATTGGCTAAAAACGATTTGTCACTGTTTGCTAAGTTAAATCTGTTGCTATTAGTTAAAACACTTTGTATATTGTCTGTCAGATCAGAGCTTTTGTTATTGATTCAATACAATCTCTTGTGAACGTGTTAATCGAACTTAATTTCTTTCTTAAAGTACTACTTGTGTTAATTTGTTAAATATCAAATTTACTGCTTTTGATTAAAAATTTATTGAGTTAGTTAATATATACCGATGTGTTGAATACCAGCCAAGCTCATTGCTTTGTATTAAACGGTTAACTCTCACATGATAAGCAGTTTTATAATTTTTGAATAAAACCAGCTGGGTGTTATTTTGAATTAAAAGTCACACTGCTTTTAATTCTAAAAGGCTAGCGTGTTTAATAACAAAATATGCTGTTTCTGAAATTATTTTAAAGGATTGGAGTTGCTGTTTCGTTTTATTTAACCTGATATACCCTACTTCTTTAGTGTATCATTCAATCGTAATCCAAGAAATTGATTTACTTATAATATATCCTTATAAGCTTACATTTATCCAAATTGGATAGGTTGAACAGCAAAATAAATAAATCCCTTATTAAAAATTTGATTTAGCACCAAATGTGTGTAAATTTGAGTCAAATTAACCAATATTATTAACTCTTGCAATCTAAATTATGTTGAAGACCTCCGATAATAAATAAAACAATACACACACAAGTCTTTCAAATCTATCAAAATCCTAAGCCCAATAAACAATAGGTTTTACAAATTTTTGGTGAAATTTAAAAACATAACTTTTGATCGGTGTCGAAATTTGAAGCTTAAACACATTCTGTTGATACCGTTTTATTTTAGCTCAAGCTCTAAGCTATAATTAAACAAATTTACGCATCTCACTTTGTACATCTATCACACACACTCTAGATAAATCACACTACAACTCGAGCACATATTACACTATTAGCGCACAGGTTACGCACTCCGCAAAAACATTACAAACTCCAAGCACACATTACACACATATATATACATCTTACCTTGGGTTTAGGTACATATCAAGGATGGACATCTTAACACATCCTCCCTTCTCTTGACCCATTTTTGTAGGCCAACGTTCGCACACATCTTCCCAATAATAATCTTGAATTGTTGAAAATTCATTCAGTTCTAATAATTTTTTCTTTCCTGCTAAACTATCAACATCTTCAAACCTTTTAAAGGACACATTTTTAATAATTTGTTCGTTTAGTGTGTGTAATTTTCTCAAAGTTTTTGCTGATATTAACCCTTCATTTTCATTTTTACTCGAAATCATCACCATTGCTGTTGATTCAGGTAAACCAATTGAATCTTTAAATATAGCTTCTTCCTAACATGTGTTAATTTATAGGTGTATAGTGTGTCAGTAAGGTGTACAGAATGTAAATGTTTCTTTCTATAGACTCTAGGGTACACATTAAGTGTGTTTGTTACCGGTTTAGTGTGCTTTCAGCGTGTGCATAGCATGTTACAGAGTGCGTGTTTGTGGGTGTGTAGTTGTAAGATGTTTACAGGATGTACAGGAGGTGTCAAAGATACAGAGATTGGGAGTGTGGAGAGATTAAATGTGTGTGATTTAATCTAAAGTCTTGACATACATTCATAATACCTGTGTTGCTACACTATGTGGTAGGGCATATTGCTTGTTTAGATCTTCTTCATAGCCAACAACTAGCCAACCCAAACCAAATATAATCCCAATAAGTGCCGAAAAAAGTATAATCTAAATTTTATTGAAATTAAACACACACATGGTCACAATTGCACACACACACGAACTAACACAGTTAAATGTACACACTGACACACCAGATGGATAAAAGTAGAAACTATTTTTTACACAGTACCTATACAGATCAATACAACTAAACACATGATTGCTAGACACAGAATTGCTAATCATAAAATTACTAAAACAATTACCATATTTACACAATTCCTTCACACATATTAATTACACACAATTACTAGATGCGCACAATCACTATATACATACAATCATAGCACTGAACACACATTACTTGAAAGCACACACAATCACTACATAAACACATCAATTACTTAAATAGACGCACACACACATTTTTAAATTTTACCTTATAAGGATGCTTATATACCCACAAACCAAAATTACCAAATAATTCTTTCAATTCAAAAAGATAGATTTTTTTTTTTTTTTGTATAAATTTGTTTGTGTTTGTAAAACATCCACATCTTGTTTTTTGTTCAGAATAATTATCCTATTTAAAAATACAACTATGCCATGTGTATGTTTATGTTTGAGTGCAAATTTAAGTATGTGTGTATGTATGTACGTGAGCTTGTGTATGTATGTGTGTTAGTGCCCATGTGTGCTAATTTGTGTATGCATAAGCATGGGTATATCTGTTTAGATTTGTACATATGTGTCTTTTTGTATCTATGTATGCAAATAAATAAGTTTGTTCAAGTTGGTGATTATTTCACTATAAATTCATTAGAAAAAACTCATTGTGAGTACTTTAAACATATTAATTTTCTATGTAAATCCAAATTTATATATATATTAACATATTTGCGTGTTTAAATAGTCAACCATTTTTCATTTGATGTGTGTATATAAATAATAATTATCTAAGTATTTTGTCATACCTCAGACATAGTTATATCTTGTGTGTTAGAATGATGCGTATGTCAAATTGTGATATTTGTAATTTAGTAAGCTTATTTAAAATAATAAATGTAGATGTGTAAAATTAAGTACCTCTAAAATATATGTGTATATAATGAATGGCACATGTTTAATATTGTTTTGTATGTGTTAAGCAATATATCTATTGTAAGTTCCGTACTATAACTAAACAAATTTTGTGTGTGCATTTAAGTTATGTATAAATTAATTTGAAAAGTACAAGATATTTCTGCTTAACGGTTTGTGTTTGAAAAAAAAAATGACCTAATTAGTATAAAAGATGTTGAAATAAATGTATAAATATGTTATATGAATTTATTGAATTATTTATTAAATTATAAATATATATATTCAATTTTATGGATTTTTATTATTATATTTATGTAGATATATATATAATACACCTAATATATTGAGGGTAAGCTTTGGGTGTGTAAATAATGCTTTTGAATATTATTATAAACAAAATTTAAAAAAATTTAGAAACTAATTTTTAATTATAAAAATTATTAATTTTGGACAAAATTTTGTAAATTAAAATTTAGAAATAAATTTGTATAAATTTAATAAGGTATATACACACACATCTTTATATACACTATGATTGTTTTTCATAATAGATAATTGGGTAAATATATATATATATATATTATTCTACATACAACACAAGTTAGAAACACAACAAAAATAAATCATATATATATATATATAGATACTCTAGAGTCACATACATAATAAAATAAATAAATAAGTATATATATATATATATAAATAGATAATACTACATGAATTAAAAACCAAAAAATGTAATACACATTAATGTCTTAAACCGACACACACACATGCCTAAATATAAATGAGTAATTGGAAAATTTTTCTAATACTAGATTTAAGTTACAGTCCAATTAACACACAATACACATTTTTAGCTTTTATATATTTTATTCTTTTAATTTTTATGTACATTTAAGCTTATAAATGCTTTAATATACTTAAGATATAATTTATATGGGATAATTTGAAAAAATATTGTGTATGTATAAATTAACTACGTGCTTGAGAGTATAGTGATGTATATGCGCATATTTTGAAGGTTTAAAGACACACCTTTAAATTACATACAAATACATCTTAAAGTTAATAATATAAACACACATTTTAAAATATAAAAATATAGGCGCACTCATCTTCAAATCCAATTGAAACTATAAGCTCACATCTTCAAATATTACTAAATTTATACATACATATCTTCAAATCAAACTACATGCATTTTATACACGCATCTACAAATCCAATTAACTCCATACACACGTATATTCAAATTTAATTACATACATACACACACGCACACACACACAGCTTCAGTTTATTCACATATTTACACACTTATCTCAACTTTTAGGGATATTGAAAAATGATATTTTAAATTTGAATAAAATACAAAAAATTGGTAAAATCAAACGTATTTATAATTTGTTATGAAAGATAACAAATTAATATTATTTGGGTAATCATAGAAATTGATCTATAATAAAACAAGTGTGTGTCTATATATTTGAGCGTCAGTTTTGAGAATTTATGTGTTTGTGTTTGGGAGTATTTGTGTTTGTGTTAATTAATAAAAAGATAAGTATAAATAAGTTAGTGGCTATAAGAGTAAGTGTGAGAATTTAGGATTGCATGTGTGTATGAATATATGTGAATAAAATTAAGAAATCAACATGATGACTTAATGATTTGAGGGTTGAAAAGAACGTTGAAATTCTTGACACACAAAACAAATGAGTTTGATTGAGTCATTTTTAGCCGATATACACATTTCATGGCAATCTGAAAATTTAGGTTTGAAGTGTGTGACATGATAATAATAATGTGTGTAAACAGTTAAAATTATATGTATAGGGTGATATTTTATTGCATACATAATGAGTGTAAATAAGACTTGTTAAAAGGGCCAAATCCTTATAAAATTATGTTATTTTTTATGTGAATAAAACAATTAGTAGATAATATATGTGTGAAAAATTAACTAGGGTGTAAATTGATTAGGATATAATGGATGTGTATGAAAATAATGGTTTGTGGAAATATGTAAAACTGTAATGTGTATATATGAAGTAATTAAGATTGTGTGATTAATAAGGCCACTAAACACAATAAAAACATTAAAAGCGTTCTAAATAACCTTATATACAAACATATATATATATATATATATATATTTCCATACACATACACATATATATATACAAACACACAAACATAGACACACAAAACCCACTTTGGTTACATATTGCACACCTAAAATAGGCCTGTGTGTCGGTGTTCAATAGTTTTAAACACGCGCTACAAAGAGGGGAGTCATCCTCATCAAATTTATTAATAATTTTTGATTTTCCTCTTTTGCTTGTTTTGGTGAAATATTTGTTATAGCACGCGTTACAAAAAAGGTGTTTACCATATGAATGGATGGTATTAGTCTACACACACATATATAAAGTGTGTATGAGTGTGTGTGTGTTTATATATATATATATATATATATATATATATGTGTATATTTATATATATGTATATATGTGTGTATATGTGTGTACGTGTGTGTAATATTTGGAATGATTTGGGGAATTATGATGTGTGTAAATTGTAAGTTGAACGAGAGGTATGGAATAATCTTAATGGGTACTTTGCTAGGTTTGTGTGTGGGGTTTTGGGTGGGGTTCAGAGTGTAATGATACGATGTGTTTGGTTCATAGTGTATTAGTTTATGTGTGATTCAAGGTGTAATGATGTGTGTATGTATTACTTGTAGTTCTTGAAAGTTGAGTGCTCGTCCACATCCATTGCATTTACTACATTCTAAACAAAGCCATTCCTCATCTGGGACCTAACACACATATACACATACAAACACACACATTTAGCATATAAAAAATATAATACAGAGAATTGAATATATAAAAGTCCTTTTCTAATAAATCACACATATCTTATAATGAATACTATCTCTTTACACATTAAATATAGTGCTCAAGTGTGTGTGTGTGTAAATTATATACTTGTTCAACAGGTGGCTCCATACATTCCATATGATAAGCTCTATCACATGAATCACAAATAAGCATTGTTTCTTCTTGCTTGTTTGAACCACAAATTGTACAGGCCTATATATAAATATATAATGTGGGTGTGTGCGTGCGGGTGTATATATTTGTATGGGTGTGTGCGTGCATGTGTGTGTGGTTATAAAGGGTAAGCAAAAGTGTGAATACAGGTATATGTTGCGTAAGTGTTTATATTTGTATATAAAAATGCTTACCTTGCAATCTGGGCAGCACCAAGAATAACGGGCAACGAGTGTGTATCGTAGAGGTGGATCACAACAGCTATATACACACATACAAAGTCAAAATATAATCAAGGATTGATAAATGTCATAATAACTCATAAATACTTGTGTATATATTTAGGCTTTATTTATATATATATTATCTTTTCATTAACCCAAAACAATATATACACATAATCAACGCAATACATAAACTCAACATACCGATTTAAACACACACATCCATTCGCCCCCAGCTCAAGCTACACCAGACCCATCCACTTCCAACTTAACACAAAGGCACCCATCCACCCAGAGTCCAGCACACATACACACACACATTCCAACCCTCCCTCTCAAAGCCCCTCACACACACTCCCATACGTACTATGTATGTAAAGATTTCTTGCATTTTGCACACGTTAACAACTCCCTCTTATCCACGTCATTTTTGCAGCTCTTAAGACAACATGTTGGCTCAAATCGATCACACAAATCGTCGGTTATTTCATTGTCAGAATTCAATTCGGCCGATAATGACGTTTTTAGGGGGGCTTGTGTGTGTGTAGATGGAGTGGGTGAGTGTGGTGACATTCCATTTATGTGGGTGTGTGTGTGTGAGTTTTTGCTTTTGTCGATAGGGAGGCGTTCATCAAGATTGAGTCTGAGGAATTCAGTTGAGCCCGATGGAGATGATTTATGTGATGAGTGGGCTACACACACACATATATATATACATGAGTATTGTGTGAGGGAGGAGGGGTGTATGTGTGATGTGTATGTTGGTTTTATAAGTTATACATATGTAATTTTGAGGGTAATACATATACACTATATAACAACAATAAAATGTACATTGACACACATATATACACAACAAGATGTTTACATATATACACATACATAAACTCATATATACATGTATACACTCATATATATATATATAGCATTGTGTGGGAAAAATTTACCATTATTAAATTCAAGTTTTTGACGTTTGGGTGAAGATGGATAAGTTGTGTTTAAATATTTAAGTCGTTCTTTGAAAATAGATGATGAAGGTGAACTAATTTGTGTGTGGGTGTGTGTGGGTGTAGGAGCCTTTAAATTGAGAGTGTAGGCAGATAATAGAGATGAGGCCGAGTTGGCCATTTCCTATATTTGTTTCAATGTATAAACATTCAATTAATACATGCATGTGTATGTATATGTATGTGTGTAAGATGTGTGTGGTGTTTGTGTGTGATGTGTGTAAGATGTGTGTGGTATTTGTGATGATTGGGTGGAGTGTTTGTATATATGTGTGTGTCTGTGATTGTTTATCTGGGTGTTTGTGCTTGTGTATATATTTTTTGTGTTTTTATTTGTATCTTGTGTGAATGTGAGTGTTGGTTGTGTTGTATATGTTTATGTATGTGTACTTGTGTTTGAGTGTGTGTGTGGTTATTTAAGGGTGTGTGTTGTTGTTGGTTGTATATAAAAGTATATAAATCCGTGCTCACGTTAGGAGTATATGTACATGTATTTTAATTTATTTAGGTCAGCTCATGTTTAATTATTATATATATATAAATATATATATAATGCGTGTGTGCGTGTATGTTGTCTATGTTGATGAGTATTATAACAAAGTTTGTAAGTGTATACAAGTGTTGTTTGCATTTATTATGAATATTGTATTTATACAAGCTTAATTACTAGTGTGTTGAATATATGTTTAAGTATGTTTGAGTGTGTGTAAGAGTGTGCGAGGTTAATTGCATAAATAAATATTCTAGATATCATAAAAGAGTGCCTATTATACTTGACGTTATAATTTATGTGTGCTTAGTTAGTCGGTTTGCTTAGTTAGTCGGTTTTGTGTGCTTGTGTTCAGTATGTGGATTTGCTTGTTTGTATAAGTATAGCTGCGTTAGTGTGTAGAGAGAGGTTGGTATGTGTGTGGAGGTGATGCATGTGTGATTTTGTATACATAAAAATAATTCATTGTGTAACTAACTATGTGAAACAATAAGCTACATTAAAATACCTTCAACACATTTCTTAATGTGTATGAGATTGATGACTCATATAATGTAAATAAGTAATGCATTACAAAAACAAATCTTGCTGGTAAAATTTGTTTTATTTACACATTCACAAAACAATTTTTCTTAACAATTGAATTCAATTTAAGCTCTACAATTCCACATACCCTTTAATTATAAACAGGTATGTAATTTAAATATAGAATTTACATAAAACATTCACATGTATACATATATATATACACACACTCACACTCACTAACTCCCTAATATAGACCCACAAACACCCCCACATATACACCCACATACCTACCTGCCTACATATACCCACATATAAACATACAATCGCAAACAGAATCACCCATTCACACATAAACATATATTGGCAGACACCCATATATATACAAACATACACACACCAATACACATAAACACAACCAAGCAAACTTCAATGCGTACACACACATCAACTAATTTTATACCCACAGACCACATACACAACAAGTTCAGTCGCACAACCTATAGACATAAAATTTTCTATAAATACATACTACACACAAAATAATTTTTACAGAGGAGATAATTGTTAGTATGCAATGCCTCCCTTTAAAATTCGTCCACCGGGTGTACGGCATACCATGGGTCAGTTAAATAGACATTATTAAATCACACACAACAAATACACACACACTAACGACACTAATTTACAAGCTAAATACTTACACACACTTGCAAATAGCTGTTTACACTCATATAGCCATACACACATGTATAAACTTTACCGATGTACTATACATACACACTTACTTATTTTCCAACATACAATTGCACACACCACTTTTCCAATACTCTATTCAAACACACAATGCATAAATCAAGTTTCACGTAAAGTAACATTTATTACACATAAATAAGCATTATCCATTTTTTTATTGAAATAACAATAGTTTGTGTGAATTAACTTATATTTTCTTAAAAATCAATCATTTACTCAAGCACAAAGTATTACAACCAATTTATATAATTTTGTTATGTTTACACACACACATTCCTCGTTACAAAAGTATATAGCCGAGCATTTAAAGGTGTGTGTAAACTAATGTTTAAAATGAATATATGGGATTTGTAATTTGTTTACATTATTTGTGTCCCATTTATATTTATTTCATAACTTTAAAAATTTCATTTTATAACTACACACAGACATATACAGAGTATTATAATACACACTATAGTATAGTTACTTGTCCAAATATTTTTGCACAACTTATATGTAAATACGCATACACAGTTACTTTACTTTAATACACCCAAATAAATTTAATTTTCCCTACCAACTCACTCACACACAAAACTATACTCCTTGTATATATACACACGCAAATACATACAAACAAATATATACAAAAAACACACATAGACATACATTCACAAACACACATACATCAGAAATTCAAAATAGACGCATGAATTTACCAAATTGGCCTCCAGCTGACGCCTCCCCATTACATCCCGTAATTTATTTATTAATATTAATATATACACATACGCAAACATATATACACCCATGCTAAAATTTCAACCCACATAGCTAATTAAGCCTATATATGCAAACACACAAAATTGCATGACCTTTACTTCACGCCTATTGATACTTCACGTATGCATAAATGAAACAATATGTTTTTAAATTATAAAACAATTAACATTTTATTTAAATTATTTAAGTAATATGCTGTGTTTATAACAAATGTTTAAATCTTTGAATCATATGCTCTATATAGTAATATGTTTAGTTTATTAAACAATATTCTGTGTGCATAATGTGTGCAAATGATTAGGTTACATCCTGTATATATAATGTGTGTATAAATAATTGAATAATAAACCGTGTTTATAATGTGTGTTTAATTTGTAGATTGAGCCATGGGGCAGACAATTTATGATTTTCAATGCACACAAAGTTCAACCTCTACCACCATCATCCATTCCTTATGGGACATATCATCTCCCCCCAACAACTGATATTGTTGTGAGTTTATTACACATACACATAGGTTCACACATTTTACATTCATGTTTACACATATACAAAAGATTAGATGATTCATAAATACACACACACTCTCACTTGAATACTCACCCAATATTAGGTCTTACACATAAAAAAAACACATATTCAAATGCACCCCTAATATTAGATGATAGACACTAATACACAACCATTCTTAGCCAGATGAATGTGTATGAATTGGTTTTAGTGTAAGTATGTGTGTCTTTGTTTACATATATATGTGTATTCATTTAGGAAAAATCAGAAAGCTTACCATCTGTCACTGTTTTGTGTATAACGGACTATGCCCGTCGACCTTTAATGTACTTACAACGGGATGACTTCAAATCATTGGTTTGTTTAATTACACATAAAATAGTTACAAATTTTGAATTTACATACACACATTACCTACACATCTTCATGCAAATCCTATCTACAAACTGCCATAAAACACACACAGAAATAATCTTTACACTCTAACATTAAACACTCCCATAAATTTTACATGTTCTTATCTCAAACTACATATTTTACACAATAAATGACATGTGTGTGTATATTCATAACATATAGTGCTAAAAATAGTATTTTGTATTTTCAAAACTATCAAATATATCCACACATTTTCAGGTCTCACACATCGATAATATTAAGGAAAATATGGAAAAATTCGAAGAAAAAATAAAAAATGTTAGTTTATTTGAATCGATTACTTACAAACATTATATATATATATATTTATATATCCGCTTGTGTTTAAGTGTGTGTGTATGCATATATTTGTGTGTTACAAGTATGTTATTTTGTGCATATATGTCACTTAATGTATGGGTGTTTGTATATTTAATACTCTACAATATATACGTGTGTATGCGTGTACAACACTCTACAACTAATATGTGTTTGTCTCTGTATATATTATATCATACTGTAATCAATGTGTCTATGTATATATAAATGCCCCATAATTAATGAGTGTATGTGTATGTTTTTAAAGCTCTATAGCTAATGTGTATGTGTTTGTGTGTAGCCTTACCCTGAAGAAAAATTATATAAACAACAACGACTCATCCAACCTGAACGGCATTATGGGATGCAACGAATGCCTGGAGGAAATCACACATCATATGGAATGAAGAAAGGGGCTTATAGGAAAAGAAAAGTTTGATTTTAGACGCACACATGAAAGTAACAATCCACCCATACTTTTAAATTTTTTACAGACACTTACATTTAAATTTTACACCTTGTGAAATTCTTTACAATCATGAGAACCGAGTTTTATTTGTACCTTTACACAAACACATTATTAAGTTTTATAAACATAGGAGCTCAATTTTATTCGCATGCTAGTATGTAATTTTTCACACTTATTATGGACAAATATTGCAATACTATAATCCCATTTTCATCCCTTTCAAACCTACACACGCGTTTAATTTTACATGATTAAAATAAAATTTTCAAATGATACACATACACATAAATCAAACAAAGCTGACCCTGGGACTATTTGTTCAAATCACTGAATAAATGACGTCTTGAAGTTGTTGAATATTTTGAAGTTCTAATTCATCTGAATTTATAAATTACTGAGTTATTAATTTTAGACTAATAAGTTTTAGGAGTAATTAAATTAATTTTTGGAGTTATAACTTATTCGGAGCTATAAGAAAATTAAAGTTTTGTAATTTAATGAGCTAATTAAATAATGGTGCATGATGAAAAGTTCCTAAAGGGACAAGTGGGAAGAGAGAGTAAAGTGTGCAATTAACGATATACTAGCAGTAGTGAACTGATCAGCATAGTTGCTGGCTAGAGTTTAGAACTACGATGAAGAGGAAATATGTTCGAAATGATTTTTGAGTAAAGATATTTTGCGTGTAATACGGAATGTTATAACAAGTATGGGAACTCAACATTGGGGTTGGTTTTCGATATTTAAGCTTAAATAACTTGGGAAAATTATAATTTTGGGTGTAGGTAAAAATTAAAATTGTTTGATAATTAAAAAATTTTTTTGAAATTTTCTTTCTTAAGAATTTCTCTTCTTAAGCTTCTAAGATATTTGTGAAACCCCATTTGTGAAATCCCTGTATTTCCCTTTTTTTATGTGTTAAGTTTATTAGTGCCATATTGCAATTTTGATTTTAAACAGTTTCAGTTCAATGGTACGCTCTAGCCTGAGGTGTGTTTTAGTCTTAGACTTACTTTATTTAGAAATTTTCGTTAGTCTAACATTAATTAGCAAATCGTTTCTTGTTAAATTAATTATTAGAGTGTTTGTGTTAGAGTGCTCTCGTTAAACTTATTGCTAAGAGTGTTTCTTTGTGTTAAAGTGTACTTACACTCGTTTTTAGTTAACAAATTAGGATCTACTTCATATTGATACTACACATATATATATATATATATATATATATGTTTATATCAATCACATATACACGCACATAAATAGATAAATATATACACAAAGTTGTATATAAAACACAAATAGAAAGGTATACATTAAACATGTATAGGAATGTGCGGTTTGAACACATAAACAAATATGAGTATGTGCGTATGCAATTATATAGTGACTTACTAATACAAAAATACACTTAGACAAAAACACAAACACAGAAATCATGTAGTTATATGTCATGTAGGTATATGTTATGTAGGTATATGTGTATAATAAGCTTGCAGGTGAGGAAAAATAAAATCAGTAGTAATTAGACAACTTTGACACAATGTTCTAGATTTCTTCCTTTAACATACAAATCATCAAACTGCTATTCACAACACACGCAAAGATATTACATCTACACAACCATACTAAACCCACATATTCATTCATTATGCATACATTGACAATTACACAGTGCATACAGAATCATACAAATATCATATAGCTAACTACACCACATACACACGATCATCAATAAATTATCATTATTTTAAAATTATAAAGCATAATTTTAAAATCATATCACACACACAACAGTGGATTATAAGCACATTATCATACTACATACATATTGTACAAAACCTCTCATGCTCACACATTATAACATTACAAACAAATTATATCTCCTTTAATATATGCATATCTTCATCTTCCACATTCACACACACTTGATTGCCTCCAAACACACAAGTCAAATTATTCACATATTACTATTAATATCACTATACATTCAAATAACTACACACACACACATCATCATCTACTAATCATATTTGAAACACTATTGTCTATTATGCTTAACTCTATATACAACCCCTTACTCTGCTTATTTCTTATAATTTTAACCACACACTTGTACTCGAAGACCGTTATATACACACAGACACACACACCCACATACATACTCAATTAGACCATACACAAATACACCACATACACACACACCACACAAAAATTATTATACATATATATATAGTAACCTCTTCCTTCGTGTACAAATACTCTCCTATTTTCGTTTATCCAACTACTTATCTTTTCATAGGTAACATAAATATTATTTGCTGGTGCTTACTGAGTATATATTCTGTGTCAGTATGCTGTATGTGCAAATTGTGCATATTTACACTTTGCGTATGTGTTCTGTATGTGTGTACACTTAGTATATACCATCTATGCTATGTGTGTGACTGTTATAATTGCAAACCGTGTGTGCATGTATTATCACATGTACACTATCTGTTTATAATGATTTGTGCTTGTTCTTAGGGTGTGTGTAAAGGTTAATACGTTTTATATTATGTATTTAGCGTATGATAATCCTCCTTTGCTTGTAGAACGCGTAAAATTTACATAATATATAAAATATAAAGGATTTACCCTTATACCTTCACATATATACTAAATTTATAATTATATATATATGTATGTGTGTAATATTATAGGACTACGAATATAAAATGAAATCTTTACAATTTAGGGTAGAAAAATTTCACAGAAAAAAAGGTGAAGATGGTAAAAACGACAAGTCTAAGCCACTTGGCCTTACCCGTGACACACGGGCTACAACTGGCCTTGTTTTCGACCAACGTACACATACATTTCTGTATCAATTAAAAAAAAAGGGTATATTCAATGATTTAATGGGCTGTATTAGCACAGGGAAAGAGGCTAACGTGTACTATGCCGAATCGCATACACCTATACAACTCGAACACCCAATTTTTCCACCCAATTCGAATCCAACCAATACCTCCCACACAAAAATTTCAGAGACTTCTAAAACACAGGAATCAATACACACACATTTAACAAATCAAATACACACACCACAGGAATCAAACCACCTACCTCAGGAAAAAATACACACAGATATACCAACTAACACACATACACCACAGAAATCAACAAACAAAGATACAATAACTCACACACAACCACCGCACATATCAACACTCACTCCAATACCTCCCCCCAACGATGACACACCTTTACCAAACGCACACATCATGAACGACGTCTACCCACAACACACCACATTACACACACATAACAATTACTCACAGGTAGCTATCAAGATATTCAAAACATCAATATTAGTATTTAAAGATCGTTCAAAATACGTCGAATTCGACTACAGATTTCGTTCTGGCTATCTCAAGTCGAAGAACCCTCGAAAAATGGTACGCCAATGGGCTGAGAAAGAATACAGAAATTTGAGGCGATGTGTAAAAATGGGTATACGTTGCCCTGTCCCCTATGCCTTGAAAGGTCATGTGTTAGCCATGCAATTTCTAGGGGAAAAAGAGTGTGCGATTGATGAGAAACGTTTGTGTGTACACACAAAAGATTTGGTGCAATCTAACCACTCAGATGCAGTTGACATCGGCTGTAGAGATGATGTACACGCTTCAGAGGGGGGGATTGATATACACACTTTAGAAGAGGAACATAATTCGAAAGAGTATGACACGGATATAAGTAGAGGTAGTGATAAAGAAACTCCAGATGATAACCACATACACACCCTAACTGCTAACCATACACCTATTTCTATCCCATCAAACACACCTCCCATGACTCACTCACCAGCTCCACCTTACACACATTCACCCAATGGCCCAACGTTCAATATTGATGAATTTATTAACTATCAAACAATGCACCATCCACCTGCCCCCAAACTAAAAGATATAGAATTACCTACACTCCACTGGAAGCGTATATACATCGAACTGGTAGCCTCTGTAAGTTTATTATTTCATTCGGCACGCTTACTACACGGTGATTTGTCTGAGTATAACATCTTATATCATCAACACCACCCTTACTTGATTGATGTGTCACAGTCTGTCGAGCATGATCACCCACATGCTATGGAGTTCTTAAAATTAGATTGTTACAATCTCACACACTTCTTCAAAAGGTGTGTAGAACGCTCAGAAAATCGTGATGGAGAGATACTAACACACAGAGACTTGTACAAGCTTATTGGGGATGTACACCCACTTGGCGTTGAACAACTCTTTAATCTTATTGTTAACGAAGATCTTTTTAAACTACATTCTACATTTATTAGGAGTGATCTACAGGCTAAAATCACTAGGAATGATACACAACATTTCTCTACACTGATGAACAACAATACACTCACGAAACCTACACTTATCACACACACACCCAAATATATATCTACACACTCACTAGAGGCACAACAAGATCTATCCGATATTTGGCCTACCTATGATCAAGCAACTCCTGAAATACAACAGATTAGAGATACACACAAACTACTGTACCTAAATACACTCTATTATTGTATTGAGAATTACACACACACCAGTGATGCACAAGATGATGCATTTTTGCGCACATGGGTCCCTACACACCTTAA
Source organism: Nephromyces sp. MM_2019 (assembly GCA_015657535.1). Lineage (NCBI taxonomy): Eukaryota > Apicomplexa > Aconoidasida > Nephromycida > Nephromyces > Nephromyces sp. MM_2019. Next base: position 32,157 of record JADHZB010001881.1, read on the forward strand.
TCAATTTGATGATCTAAAACAGCTTGAACAAGAAGTTATTAAGATGAATGAGGGAGAAAAGTTGCCCTATGAATACTTATTTGGTATACATACACACACAGAGGACGATGGTTCGTCCTATAGTAGTAGTGAAGAAGAATGTCAACCCGAGGAGAATACATCTTCCAAATGTGTAAACAATAGTGAAACATATGCAGGTCAACACACACACACAATATCTATAGATGAAAACAATAATATGTCTATAGATGATAACAATAATATGTCTGTAGATGATGACAATGATATGTCTGTAGATGAAGACAATGATATATCTATAGATTATAATAATGATGGTGTAGATGAAAATATTAAGTTTAGTGGGCTTATACCAGAAGGTGTAGATAAGAAAGAATGGAAGAAATCAGTCAAACAAATGAATAGAGAACGAAGGAAAACAAAAATACCCAAACATGTTAAGAAGAAGGCTACCCGTAGAAAGTTTTGAAATGTGTATGTGTATATGCTTGTTTGTGATTTTGAAGGCTGTGAGTGTATATGATTGTGTGCAATTTTAATGGATGAGAATGGGTGTGTGTGATTTTGTCGAGGGGGTAGTGGTGGTCAAAGAGCCCAATTTGGACTATGTATGAGATTAAACACACATACATATATATATATATATATATATATCTGAATCTAAGTATTTTTATTGAAAATGAACTATGTATAATGTGTGTTTAAATCTTTAATGGAAATTTTTATCTCATAAATATATGTAAATATTTATGAGATAATATCTTTATTAATCCATCTTCAGTTAACTATACAACACATTTGTTAATAATTTGTAAGTGATTAGAAAATTTAAATTTTTTTATCTTAAAATCAAATTGTTTGAAATTGTATTTACAGTTTATTTCAAATTTCACACATTCTTCAGAAAAGTTTTGTTCAAAATTTTATAAAAACTTTATTTGTAATATTTAATATTTATTGAAATTAAACAAAAGTTATTAATAGAGGTGTGGGGAGGGTAGGGATTTATATATATATATATATATATATATTTCAAAACTTAATTACAAGATTTATTAAAAAAAATTCACTCTAGTTCAATTTTCGCTCCAATTGATTCCAACTTTTTTTTCAATTCTTCTGCTTCATTCATTTCAACTCCTAAAGTGTAAAAATGTACACACACACACGCATCTACACACAGAAATACACACATCAATTCACTCAAACGCACATCATCTCCCTTCCCCCCTACCCCAGGTTAGAATATCTCACAGATACGACGTCCAAAATCTGATAGCCACACACACACCAACTCACACATACACGAATACACACACACACCAACACACCAACACACACATACACAAATACACACACACACCAACACACAAATACACAGACACACACCTTTCTTAATAATTTTGGGAAATGATTCAACTAATTGTTTTGACTCTGTAAGGCCTAGTTTCGTTATAGCCCTCACCTCTTTAACAACGGCAACTTTTGACGATTGTTCGTAGCCAACTAATTTAATTGTTGTGTGGGTTTTTGTGGGTTTCTTTTCTTCAGTGTGTGCGGCTAAATAATGATAAAATATATAAAAAGTGTGTAGATATTATATGTGTATATATCTCTAATTTAGGTGTATATAAATATGTGTGTGTATGTATACATTTTAAAACACACACATACTACACATAAAACTATATATAGATACAAGATAATTGTACATGTACACACATTATATATATATATATATATATATATACCTGCCCCTGTGTTGCTAGGTGTCTCAGCTGTAGAATTAGGAGATGTCCCTGGGTGCGTAGGCATTTGGGTATTCGGCCTTGAAAGAAAAAAAAGTTAAATTAAAGTGTGTGTTTTTGTGTGTGTATAATGTATAGCATAGGTTTATAATTTGTCAGTGCATAGCTTATCTTGTTTGGTTTATGTTGGTACACATTGTGTATATAAATATATATAAAATCATGTACACATTTTGCATGTTTTTGAAAGAGACTGGGGGTAGGCGTCTAAGTTAATTAGGAGTTTCTATGGGGGGGGTGTTTGTGAGTTTAAGTATATAAATACTTTTTGAGTGTGTGTGTGTGAATGTGTGTGTCAAATTTTCATTCATATGTAGTCTATGTTAATTTATGTAGTTGCTTTTTCTTTATGTAATATATATTTGGGGTCATTCTTTATGTGTATATACAATCTATATGGAGTTGTGAGTATGTGTGAATATATAAATAATGAGTAAATTTGTATGTCAATATTAGATATATTAATTTATGTGTCTTTGATACACACAAATAAATTTATTTAAACTGACTGTTGAGCAGGCATAAAAGGGGGTGGCATTCCACCATAAGCGGGAATGGATGCTGTGTGTGAAATTATGTTTATAAAACAGTTTTGTGTTGCTTATAAGTATGTGAGCGTAAGTATTTGTGTTTGAAAAACAGTGAATAAAATGCTTTATAAGCGTGTGTATGGTGTGTGTGTGAGCATATATGTACTTGAGTCTTTAATTGATAGACGTAGAGGCCCATATAAAATCTTTTGTGCGTGTGTGTATATGTATGTATGTGTGTATGTAAATATGTGTGCATGTATGTGTGTGTGTATGTAAATATGTATTTGTGTGCAAAAAAAAATATAGCAAATTTATGTTTGTAAATACATAGGAATCCTTGATTTAAAATGTGTAGCCACGTTCAATATCAAGTTTATAAGATGAAAAAATAGCATATATATATACATAGTGTGAGTGTAGATGATATTTTAAAATGATTAAAATATGTAAATTTCTTATTCAAAATTTGAAATTAATTTTCAATTTTTAATTACCACTAAACATGGCAGATGGATGTGGAAATGGTGAACGACCAGGTGCTAACTCTGAATTTAATTGGCCTTTAAAATTTACACATTTATAGTTATATATTTTGTGTTTGTGCGTGTCAAATGTTTAAAGTGTGTATTAAGTGTAAATGCGTGTATAGAAGTGTAAACAAGAGTGTGGAGGTATATATGAGTGGAACTTTAAATGTCTGCGTGTGTATATTCATAAGCTTGTGTGTGTATGTATCCAAAAAAGTAAACATGCAAGTCTGTATAGTTATTCAAGTGTTTGTAGATATAAAACTGTGTGGATGTGTGTATATTTTTACCAGTCCTCTCAGATAATTTTTCTTGACATAAATCGCAAAGATCAGCAGCCTCAATCAATGTCAAGCTCATAATTTCATCAACAAGTCGTATAACCTTTAAAATTATATACAAAAATGTATAAAATAATTTCTTTGAATTGATAGCTAATAAATTTATATGTATATAGGAAAAATGTGTAAACAAATAAATGTGAAACAATATGTATAGATAATAGATACTCATAAAAAACTTAAATAAATAAACATATATAAATGTAAATTACAATATTTCCAAACGCATACAAACATCTAGTTATATAAAAGATATATATAATAAAACAAACACATACATATGCACAAACATAAACAGTCACATACACGCACTTACAGACACACAAACACAAGCATACATGCACGTGCAAAGACACACATGCACACAGAGATACATAGACACACCCGGACTCACGCACATATACATACATACTTAGCACATGTACATACGCCCCCACTCAACACACACACACACACCTTATCGGTAGGTTTACGTTTCATTTCAGAGTTGGTGGCTTGATTATCGGCAGAGTCTTTCAATTTTTGGAAAATATCGAAATTGGCAGAGTTGAACTTTCGAAAATTTTTAATTGAAATTAACTTAGATCTGTGTGAAATTTGAATATATAAAATATGCAAGATTTATTATGGAATTATGATGTGTATGTGTAAATAAATTCTTGAAATCAGGGCCATATATATGTGTATGCGTGAAAAAAGATTTAGAATGAGTATTTTTAACCATCAATTTTTATTTGCGTGTGATTGTGTGGAAAATAGATTAACATTGTATACCTTTTATTCTTAATTTATGTGGCTGTGTGTGTGTGTGTGTATGTTTTCTATGTTATGTATGGGGTATATGCGTGTAATGAAAATTTTTTAAAATAAAGTAATGGGCATATGTATGAGTGTGAAATCTATTGGAAGTACAATTTGTGTGTGGAAAATATTAAATGAAGATTTTATTGAATTTTTGAGTGTGTATGAATATTTTATTTCAGTAGAAATGCAAGCATAAAATATTATATCTTATGTATGCTATATAATTTTCACATTTGATATATTGATATAACGTTTATGTATAATAGACACAGAGGTATATATACAAGTCGCTTATGAATCTACTGTAAGTATGAGAATGTATACAAGAATTGCATAGACGCATTATAAGCATATATTAAAAAAAGCTTACAAATCAGTTACACATTTATAAATATACCAACGAAAAATGCATATATACATACATTATACATATATAATTATCACATGCATCAGAAACACATTACAAGCATTGCACACACAATACAGAAATATCATATCACATACACACGTTACATACGTCACACAAACACATTGCACAATATAGACCCATAGAGTATTGGACTTCTTTGGATATAAGAATGTGGACAAAATGTGTAAATATAGGCTTACATCGGTGTTAAATTAGTCGTGTTAAAGTGTGTGTACAAGTTTGGATTACTTAGTACATTGTTGAATATCTTTCCCATCCTCAACATTTTCGATAAATTTTATAAAAAATTTAAATGAGGTGTGCTGATGTATATATTGATGTGTGCTGATGTATATATTGATGTGTGCTGTGTGTATGTTTGTGTTATGTGGCTGTGTTGCTGTATGGGTGTGTTGTGTTTGTCTGTGTGTGTGTGTTATCTATATATTGTGTAAATGTGTTTGTTGTGTGGCTGTGTGTATGTATGTTGTTTATGTTTCGTTGCGGTTGTGCTTTGTGTGTATGTATTTTATATATATCTAATGGGTTTGTTATGTTGTATATATATATATATGTAATTGGATATATATGTGTCTAGAAGTGTATTTGGTACGTCCGTGAGTATACAATTTGGTATTTATAAGTTATGTTAGAGTGTAGGCTGTGTTGGTTGAGAATGCTCGAGTGATGAGAATTTGTCTAAGAGGAGATGATGTGTGTGTGAGTGTATACAGATGTGTGTATATGAATCTATTGGTATTTGTGTGTTTATCTATAAATAATTGTTTATTTCTATGTATATATACGTGAATATATGTATATGAGTATGTGTATCTGTATATATATGCCTGTATATCTATAGATATTCGCGTGTGTTTCTGTGTACGTATATTCATAAAGGTGTGATGTGTGTCGTCTCAATAGGCTATGTTATGTGTGTTGGCTTGGCTATCAATTATTGTTTATATATACAGCAAAAATGAATGTATAAACTTGAATTTTTTTTAGAGTATAAGCACATGCTAAACAAAGTGTTATAGATATTTTTTTCTAAGTTTTAAATTTTCTATAATATTATTTATAGGCTTGTGTAGACACAATTTGCAATGTTAGGAAAGGTTCTTATAACTTTCCACAAATAAATATTTTATTTGATGATTTTCATTCTACACACTAATGGTTTTTTTAAAATTTACACATCTTTTTATGTACAATTTGTTTTTATTATTTGATTATTTGTCCATTATATTATCTAGGATTGTGTGTATATTTCTGAGTCTGTGAGCGTATACTTTTGCCTGTGTAGTGTATATTTCTGTGTGGGTGTTTCTATTAGTCTGTAAATTTTTAGTCTTTTTTTCTTTATTTTTTATTAGGCTTCTATATATTTATGTATACTTGAATATTTATTTGTGAGACGTTTATGATATACATGTATATAAGCATATGTGTGTGCATAAAAGTAGACTGATCTGTGGATGATTTGATGTGTATATTTTTAAGAACAGTTAATTGTTTTATTATAGAAGTTAAGTGTTTTTATGTATAAATTTAAGTGGGTTCCAAGATATTTAATGTATTTTAAAACTAGTTTAACAAAGTATAATCGAAATTTCAACAACATTTAAGATTATTTTATCTCAATTAATTATTAAAAATGTGTATAGGTATCATTTTTGAAATATAATTAATCAAAATACATCTATTTCTTGATATCGAACCCTACACATACGAACCACAACATAACACATCTGTAATTAAAACAGCAAATCACAGTACTTGACCTATGTAAATAACTCTGCATCACAAACAAACATACATACATATATGTATATATATATACACTTATGGGTGTATATTCATGTGTATAAACACACATGTGAAGTATAAATACACATATATATTACATACATCTACACACATATATCTATGTATATAAGTAAATTAGTGGTGATTTCAAAATGAGTATAATGTTTTATTTGTTTTTGTCTAAACATATGTTTACATTTTCCATTTACTTTTTTCTTTTACTTTTCAAATTTAATTTTCAAAATAAAACAAATAACAAACATATCTTGTTTCTAGTTTTTATCGCAGTCATATAATTTCTACTTACAACACACACATATACGTGGCATAATTTCTTTTTGCACTTGAAAAGAAAAGCATATCTCAATCAAAAAATAACCAAACAAGGCTATATCCACACACACAATTGAAAATTTCTGATTTCATCAACCTACGCATTTTGAAACTCACACAGCCAGCCACTCACACTTTGTAAGGTTCTTTGAATTCTCAGTTACACCACACATATCTACACACACTTTCAAAATTTCATTGACACATAAGCAAACAAAAAACAACCATAAAAACAAGTTCCAAATTTCTTTAATCTCAATTTTATCAACACACATATACACACAGCCATACGCTTTCAAGTTTTCTTCAACCCCTTAATCACCCTTTTTATTAATTTGTTAGAAGATTTTGATAATAATTTATCTTGTTTATTATGCCATTAAAAATACTTTATAAATCTTATCAATAATAATAAATTTATTTTTATAAATTTGTAATTTAAATGCATATTATTCTAACTTATTAAATGAGCAAATCATAAAATATAAAAGAAATATATAAATAAGTTATTAACAACTAATCCAAAGAAACAACATTCTTCTCAATTTCTTACTTTATAAGTATAAATTACTTTTCTTTTTAAATTTTTTACAATTTACATCTTCCAAACTTTACTTGTTAAATAAAATTTTTGAAAAAAGAATTATCCATATTACAATCAAATACCATAGTTGTCAAATAAATATATACAACAGCTACATATCATAACTATTAGTATAATTTTATATACATCTATAATATATCCAATTTATATTTCGAACAACTATACTATATTACAGCGAAAATGGCAAAGATAAGTAAATATCTTAGTATTGGTGCAACTCAAACCTATTTTAAGCGCTTGGTACACTGTTTCACATTGAAATTTGTTTTTATGTGCACCAGTGTATATCTTGGACTAAAGGGTATTGTTGAAAATTCCATTAGTAATGTTGAAGCACCCTATTATTCTATTGTTGGACTAGATGGTCGTTATCTTAATATGAATTCCGTCATTTCTTTTGCCCCATGGACTATGAAAGGATTTATAGCCCTGTTTGCAGATAATTTACCCCTATTTGGCTATCAGAAACGTCCTTATATGATTATAACTACTATAATTGCAATTTGTTCACTTGTTGTTTTGACTTTGATGCCTTTAGAGTGGGTTAGACAAATTCCCTATCTAGCTGCTCTTTTCTTATTTGCCGTAAATTTTCAAGTCGCATGTCATGATTTATTGTGCCAAGGGAAATATGTAGAATTTATGAGGGTACATCCTGAAGCCAAAGGTGATATCTGGACCTTTGTATACATTGCGGGAGCTTTAGGTGGACTTGTACCAGCAACAAGTATAGGCGTAATCACTCAATTTTTAGATGTGCGTTATGTATTTGCAATAATGATCGTGTTTAGTGGTCAATCCTTGGGATTCACATTGAGTGGGTGTATGGTAAATGATTCCGTTTCAGCAGAAAAGTCGAACAAGCTCGATATTGACAAAATTAAGCAACAATCTAGGCCCATGGTGTTGCTAATACTTATGAGCTTTTCTACAATAGGTGTAGTGATTGTTGCGATCATGGGTAATTCTACAGTCCAATTTGTGTACGGTATGGGTGTGTCGCTTATCATGGCTGGTATTGTTTTTTGGGCACTTCCTATGATCGTAGCTAAAGCTAATCTATTCATCTTCCTTATAGAAGTTTTATATGTAAATATAAACGGAGCAGTCGATAATTACTATACAGCACAGCCTGATTGTTTGGAAGATGGTCCACACTTTGATTGGGTTTATTATAGAAGCTGGACAACAACTATAGGTTCATTTGCTGTTATTTTAGGTATATATCTATTCCAAGTAATACTTACAAAATATACATACAGACAGGTGTTTGTAAGCACAACAATTTTGAGGGCATTTGCCTCTTGTTTTGATATTATTATAATGACACGTACCAATATAGCCATAGGTATCCCTGACCAGTTTATGTTCTTGTTGGGATCTACAATTATTTACAAGGCTACATGGATGATGAATGTTGTTCCTATTAGCATGATTATGTCCAAACTGTGTCCTAAAACAATTGAGGTCACCATATTTGCTGTTTTGGCTAATTTTGCCAATCAGGGTCTCAATATGGCACGATTTGTGGGTGTATTTCTTATGGATTTATTAGATATCAAAACAATTAGTGATGAATTTGAGCCTTGTAATTTCGATAATATTGTGTGGTTAGTAGTAATTAGCCATGTGATCTGTCCACTTACTTGTGTAGCTTTTGCCATATGGCTAGTACCCAATATGCAAATATCTGAGAATTTACTCCAAGAGTCGGAAAAGACTACAGGATTCAGTTCTCTTGAATTTAATGATGGAAGACGAGATCAAGGCAGAGACGGTTTACAAACTGTAACTGTGTAGTTGACATTGATTTCTATGGATAAGTTTGATTCGTAATGATCAATACATGAATTTTCCTAGTGATGTAATATATATAAATAACTTCCAAAAAAATTCCTCAACTTTAAATGTTGACAACCGTAGTAACTTATTTTGCGCTTATTAAATTTGTAAAATATATATAAATCTATTATAATTTTGAATCTAACTTTTTAATGAATGTTAATCATACCACTTATTAATTCCTATTTTTCTTTTAAATAATAAATTACCGTAGTAGAAAACATGTTTCAATTTATGAAAAATTCTGAGAAATCAAAATATATCAATTATATACAACATGTTCATTTTGAAAGTATATATTTATTTATATCCGAAGTTTGTATAAAATAACGTTTGTTACAAGTTGCAGCTGTATGCTAGATGTTATTTTATATTACATAAATTATAAGGTGTACGAAAACAAATAAAATCCAAAATTGTAAGCAAAAACAAGTTTTGACAGTTGTGGTGTCTTTAAATTTAAATTAATATTTTAGACAAAATTATGATATGTTAATTTTTAATTTAAATATTTATTAATAAGCAATTTTTTTTAAATGATCCTACCTTACACAAATGCAACCATATCGTGGAATATCTAAATAGAATTTTTTCATTAATGCACATTATTTAAACTAGTGGATCACTAATTTTCTTTGAGGGTACAAGCCAGAGGGCAAATAGTGCACAGAATAGTGGAGATATTATGTGTGATACAAATATAAGCCAGCTTAGATTACTAAAATCACACGTGAATTGTTTTGAATCTATGGTAATAATCCCAAATAATTCGATGAGGTACATACCAACAAAACGTGACATGTTAAGCCCTTGGTTTGCGAAAACTGCATATATAGCAAAGTATGTTATTGCGATAGATCTGGGGCAGAGTTTAGACATTAAGAGAGAAATCGGTACAACGTTCATCAACCAAGTAGCATGTTGAATGATAGAAGAACCAAGTATGTACATCGCTTTATCACTAACACCGACTTCTATGTTCCAGCGATTTACAATGATTATATCGAACGATGAAGCGAATGCCCGAATGATTGTTGTGAATATGAAGATACTTCTGTAGTTCCAGTGTGTGAGTACGACTTGAAAAATGTATATACCAAGTATAGAGGATAGGTTGCTGATAATTTGTGTGTAGGTACGAAAATACGAGTAGCTAAAATTTGGTCCATTAGGTAGACACGATGGATCGGCTGTGTAGAAATATTCTAATGCCCCCGTGATGTTGATATAGAGCATCTCAATCAATAAGATGTATATATTTGCTTTGGCAATGACAGAGGGTAGTACGAGCAGTGCACTCAAAATGAGAAAGGCAGATGAGGCAAGGCCATACATGAATTGAAGGTAGGTGTCTCCATATATCGCTATAAACACCACACCCATTGTTATTAATCCTGTGAAGAAACACATTATGCTCACTTTCCAATTCTTTTTTATTTGTGTTGTGTTTAGCCTAAATAATGAATGCATTTCAATTTTATCATTAACCATGCAGCCGCTTAGTGTAAAGATGAGGGATTGCAAACTAATTGGTATAAGTGCAATCCATATGAATCGTGGGTCGATGTGATCAGATAGCGTACCAACCAGTAACGTCGGTATAAACTGACCGCTAGCTAAGCAGATGTAATTTAATGTCCATATATCGCCCTTCGAGTCAAGGCTAAGTGAAATGAATTCAACAAACTTTCCCTGGCACATTAAATCATAACCTGAAATCTGTAGGCTCACCATAAAGAGTAATAAAGCCGGTACATAATTTGCTGATTGTGCTATGCTGTAAGGCAATAGAGATATAAGTATTGACCCTGTTACACCAATCATGGCTAACAGTATGAGATAAGGCCTCTTTTCATACCCAAATAAATGTATGTTGTCTGTCAAGAGTGCTAAGAAACCTTTAAGCGTCCAAGGGGCGTTGGTAATCACAGAATTCCTCTGAGCAGACACACCGTCCAGGCCCATTTTCCGGTAGTATGGCAACTCCGTGAAGCTTATAAATCCTTGGCCTGCGCCCTGTAATATGAAGTATGTGCTTAAACACATCCATATAAAAGGCCGTGTAAAGTTTTTTATCAACCTCTCAAAGTATGTACGGGTTGCCCCGATACTAACATACTTCCTAAGGATGCATGATGTTATTGACATTTTTTGATCTGTTATGTGTATTTGTGCCGTTGGCTTTGTGTGTCATGTGGTTTATGTATGACTATTTTTATGATTGTTTTATTAGTTATTAGATATACTTTTTAGTGATTAGATATTTGTTTGATTGTTGAACGTTTTATATATATATATATGTGTTAAATAATTGTATCGTTACTCGTTTTATTAGTATTCCTTTTCATTTGCTCATATGTGTGTTTTTTTATATGTTAATTACAAGATATTTGTAATTGACAACACTAGTGTTAGGTGATATAATTACTTAAATTTACAATTAAGTCATAATTATGACTAAATGTTATTGTATTTTTTAAGTGATTTAAAATTTGTTTTGCTAGTTTTGAGTTAATTTTATGTATTTGCAAGGTCTGTATATATATATACTATTGTATAGTGATTCATATGTGTTGTATATACTTATCAAATGTGCTTAATACCCCTATGGAAGCATGAAATTTGCTTTAATCGAGGTTTAGCACTAATGTTAAAAAGTTTTAGATGATTATTTTTCATTCTTCTTTAACATGTCTACCAAATTTATAGTTCTTTTTGTTTAAATTATCAAGATAAAATAAAATTTTGTAATGTTACATTTTATTTGTTAAGAATTAATTGGATTTAAAGAAAAGGAGAGTTAGTATGTTATTTATAGTTTGATTACTTAAATATTTGATCAGATATTCGTTCGAGCTTCCTAATTATCTAGTTGATACACAAAGTAATATACTGTATGAAATACAAGTCTTTTAATTGAAAATGAGTATAGGGATATGTTAATTAAGAATTATCATTATATAATTTATGTAAAATTGTTTTTAATGCAGAAAAAATAAACATATATACTTTAATTTAGGTAGTAGTCATACTGCGAAATTCTCGTTTTGGTTAAATAAAAAGATATCTAAATATATGTTATACTTAGTTTTGTAATTATATTCAATATTTTTTAATTATGTATATTTATGTATATATGCTATATAAAAAATGCTTTAGAGAGGTACTCATATATGTATTATTATTAATTTATATACACGGAATATGCAGAACAGATCAAATAAACAAAAATTTACTATATATAGATGTTTTCTCAAAAGATGTAGACTAAAAAGTTGTAAATGCATATAAATGTTATATATACTACGTATAAAAAATGTAATTTTCAAAAGGTTAAATAGATTATACTTACAGGAAATGTAGAAGTTAAATTAAATACATATATAAATATATGTATATATATATTTATAAATGGATTTCAATACTGTCTATAAGACCTATATATGAGTACTATATAGGAAGAATTAGTAGCGTAGTTGCCTTTTATTAGTTGAAATGACAATAATTTTAGGTGGGGGAAATAGATCTTTTTATTATACATTACCAGTATCTAAAATTTTAGTATTCCAAGAAATTCAAGGGGGCTTTTTGTGTTAAATCATAAAAGAGGTTTATAAACAATACCCATAAGAAACTGACTGCATGTCAAAGTTAAACTGGCCATTTTATAGTCCTTAATCTGAGAAATTAAAAGTTATAATTTTGGTCTGTATTTGAGGTAAATGTCTTTTATGCTTGTATTGATAAATAATTGAGTAAGTTTCATATAATCTATTTTTCCAACTTGTGATATAAAGAACTGATGAAACATGTGTATCCTTTATGCTCAAGTTTGTATTGTATTTGGATTAGTTCATTGTTTAATTAATAAAATGTGGTGTTGGAGATCATTCATTCTTTGAGTTTTGTGCCAGTTCTGATTATGATTTACGAACTTGCAGTCTTGTTTTTTAAGTTCGTATTAATTTTACATTACAATCTAAACGATATTCAATGTTGGGTTCCTGTCAGGTTTTACTTTTTTGGCTGTTGAATTCATGCAGTCAGCAACTTCTAAAACTAATTTTTTTTGTGAGTAGAATTTATTGAAGGCATCATCAGCAAAATTATCGGATACTTTAAATGGAGGAATCAAAAGGAATGTTAATGGAATGCCTATAAGTGGTGTACAAAGGTGACCTATGATAATTGCTATTGTAAGATTGTTATAAAAGCATGGGCCGTCCATTACGAGATTTATACCTAATGAATCTGTTAGATAAACACCCAAGTATCTTGCTACTGCTAGGCCATAGTTAGAGTATCCCGCTACAATTGCAAAAACCGTAACCTCTATATCAGCTGGGCAAGCTTTGGCACATAAGAGAACCGTTGGCATGAAATCTATATAGTAAGCAGCCTTATAGATAATGGCATATCCGAAAATATACATGTATTGGTCAGGTATGCCCAATGCCAAATTCCATCTATTGACCATTATAATGTCAATAGTTGATGCAGATATACGTACTAAAGTTGAAAACCAAAATATAGGGCGGAAGTTCCAGTTTGTCATAACTGCTTGAAAGAACCATATACCTATTATCTGTGCAACAATACCTGCATAACCAACAAATGTTCTATAGTAGAGGATAGAAAATTGTGGGCCATCTGGTACACAATTTTCACTACCAGTGTAAAAATATTCCATTGAACCATCTATGTTGATATAAAGGACCTGAACTGTGAAGGTGTAACTAACACATTTTGCAATTATCCTAGGAAGACAATAAAAAGCTACAGCTACTAATATGATTCCAGCAGAAAGGTTATATAATAGTATAATCAATGAATCTCCAGTAAAACCAACTCCAACCGATCCTATACCGAAAATAAACATTAAGAATGCCATTGCTAAAGGCCTCGGTTTTGACTTAATCTTATTTGTGTCAAGTTTGTTATTGCGATCTGGGGTTACCTTATCTTCGATCATACATCCACTCAGAATAAAAATTAGAGGCTGGAATGAAAGCGGTAAAAATATGAAAAACAAGTAGGTTGTTTTAAAGTAGGTGGATACTACTCCTATCAATGTAGTTGGGATTAAGGTTCCGATTGCAATACAAAAGTAGCTGAATGACACAATATTTCCACGGTTTCCTCTGGATCTCTTCATAAGTTCTGCATATTTTCCCTGGCACAAAAGATCTGAGAAAGCACCTTGTAAACTCATAAAGAAGAAACAAAACATAGGATAAATCCCATCTGTGTTCTCTTTACTCATTGGTATGGTTCCTAGAATGGTACAAGCTATAAAACCAAGAAAGGTGTAAATAATAAAGTAAGATGATTTGGAATATCCAAAAATGGGGAAAACATCGCTAAGAATTCCTCCGATACCTTTGATAGACCATGGTATGCCTGATAAGGCCATATATGTTTGATACTCATTGTTTGCCCAGTTTCCATCAATGTAATAGGGGAGTTGCACTAAACCTGTGAACTCATTAAGTGCACCCTTGATACCTAAATAATTTGATATTATCAGTAAGGTGAATTTTGTTCCAAAATTTCTTTTCAATTCCTTAAAAAAAGAATATGCATCAAATAAATTTAATGACTTGGGTAGAGATATAGGTGCCATCTTGTATATATTCCACTGAAAGTGTTTAAAATTGTAGCTATATCATGAAATATTTTACAAGTTGTAGTTTGGTGTTACGAAATTTCTATAATATTTTGCCCTAGCTAAGTATAAAAGTTCTTCTAAATTCAAATTTAATTTTAGTTCTAATTTTATGGAAGATGTAATGAAATGACTTCCAAAGTTTAATTTTACTAATCTTTATTATTTTCTTATATTTAGTGTCAATGTGAATTGTTAATTCTAATATATTTAAACCTTTTAAAGGCTTATAAAGTGATGTGAGTGCTCTGGTTTTAAATATATTCCATCCAGATTTTACAAAAATCAGTGCTGATACGTTGAAATAAGAAGAGTATCAAATTTAAAAAATAAATGAGAAAAGTGGCATTTGAATTTTTTATTTAGTCGAAGATATATCAAAACCAACAGCTATGTAAAAATTTTTGGTGTGATTCAACGATTTAGTCGCATGCTTAAGAATTGTTGTTATAAGATAACCCTTTAAAAAACAGGTGCGCGTATTGTGTTTTCGATCCAGTAATTGATTTCTTGGGCTAGTTCAATTGTAGGGCTCTTAGATGAAATAACATTCAGATGATATAATATTTACGTTCTGTGTCACCCTTAAATTTAGAGAGCTAGGCGAGCTTTCAGTTATGAAATTGTATGTATAGAATTTATATAAAATAAAACAGTATAGCAAATAAGTAAAGAATTCAGTTTTAGTGATCAAAAATCTAACTTAATTAGGCGATTTGCTAATTAGTTGAATTTTGGTTTAGGCTAAGTTAGATGGATTAATGTAAAAAGAACACTAAGCTAATCTAGATCCGATTGCCAAGACAATAGGTTGAATTATGTGGGTTCATCGAGAAGCAGTTAGTGGATACTTAATTAAAATTGAGAGATAATCAGCACGAAATCAGAATGAGCGAAATTTAAGCAAAGAATAAGTAAAAAATAAGCAAAGATTGAGCATAGAATGATCAAAGAATGAACAATGGATTAATTATGGGTGAGGAACAAAAATGCTAACTCGCTTACACCAAGAAAATAAAATCATTGTATTACTGGTAATTGTTATTTATCCACCAAATTCAATCAGATTAGCCTAAAGTAATTACTGCTTATTTACATTTTACTTTCTTACACATTACAAGTGATCTGTTAACACTTTCTTTCAAACTCTCAATAAAAATTAAATAAGCTTAGCACTGATTCAATTAGCTAAAATAATAATTAACGAATATTTTTTAAAAAAAACTTCCTTAAAAATGATTTTAAACAAGGGCACCACAATTAAAAAGAAGTAACAAGCAGATCCAAGTTTCAAAAAGCCATTCACAAATAAAAAAACTTACGTATACCTATGTACGATTTACTTTGACAATTGCACATGTTAAAACACATTATATTTATTTTATAGACTATCAAAATTGCTATCATGACTTATATTAAAAAATATCACGAGACTTTAGGCCTTTATCTTAATTAATTTTGCTTAACATTACTATTTGATACCAAGTACTAATAGTATAACAAAAAACAAAAGCAATTTGTAGATTTTTTTTTGTTTCTAATTCTAAAAACATTTAATTTAACAATTAAATTAATTTTAAAGAGTTATAAAAAGAGATATAGTCTACAAGTATATTTAACTAATTGATATTGCTAAACTAATGAAAATGTGTTATTAGCCCATCACTCTGAAATCAATCCACATTGGTGAGTAATAACAATCATTTCTTTCGTAAATCATTAAATGTTAAAGTTTATATACACATTTTCTCAAGTAGCAAGATTTGTAAGGCTTAAGATCTCGTGCAGTAGTATAATGAACAACTTATTCTTGCTTAAACTCTTGTTACTGGATTCACAAACTTGTATAATTTAAAGGTTTTTAAATTCTCATTATTATGATACTGTAGTACTTAGTCTGGTAGCATTTTAATCTCGAATATCAATTATTGAAAAATAGATCTATCTCTTTAAGTATAAAATCTAATTATATAGTAAGCATCGATTCCTTGAATGTGATAAATTAGAATAGATATAGTGTCCAAGAAAATGGGGAAAAGCAGTATAATTAAAAAGAACTGAATTCCCTTCAATGAATTCTTAGGATTGTTGTTACTTTTCACTTCACTAGCCTTAAATTTAGCCTTTAAACTTAATCTTTTTCTATACGATTATGTGTATTTCAGCTTTCAAATAAATATAAACACCAATTATATTAAAAAATAGACTCTAAATTGACAGTAATTAAAAGCATAAGGAACCATCAAAAATAGCATAGCGCTCTTTTAAATAGTATTTACTAGACAAGAGACAACAACTAAATGTAGTTTTCACTGAAGTGACTTTCTTTATTCGCTTAGAAGTTTACATTGAAAATCTTATTGGGTACGTTTCATGGCCCAAAGAGTCAATCTAATTCGTTAATTTTGCTTTTGGTATACCTCACAGTTTTCTGATGGATTGTAAAAGCTTATAAAAATATTCAGATATCAAATTATAAATGCTTAATTGACGCTTATATTGAATAAATGTAATGTAGAAACTTCGCATGAGTCAATGATTTAAAAGCTATTTTCCTCTTATTTATGGGAAATTAGAGTTCCAGATGTACCTATACTATCGTCTCAAATTGGTTTATGATATTTCGGTGTCAAATTGAATTGTAGTGTTTTTAGCAGAATTTTTTAGTCAAGAGTAATATATTTGGCTTGGTTTTTGAAGTTTGTAGCTATTTGCAATTGTTGTTCTTTTTGAATGGATAATTTTGAAATTAAAAGGTTTTAACTAAATGACCTTGTGAAAAAGTTATATATACATAGTTTTACCATAATTTTGAATGATCCTAGTAATTTCATTAGGTCACATAAATGAAGCTTAAGGTTGACGAGATTATTAATTAAAAAATTTTACTTTTAAGCATCATTTTAAGCATTATGCTAAGCAAAAGTAGCATTGATTATTTCATCAAGTTGTAATTACATTTTTGCATAAATATAAGAAACTCGAATAAATATCAATCTGAGAATTTGTTATTTCCTAAATTTGCTAACTGTCTGTCAAGATTAATGATGATCAATATCAGGTTCTACCAACTCAAAGTGGCTGTTTGGTCTTTCGAGCTTATGTGGTCTTAACAAATATGCATTTATAATTTAAAATTTATCTATGCTTTATTCACTGGCATCTACAATATCCAAAAGTTAAATAAGATATCCAAAAAATTGAAAAAACAAACAATCTGCTAGATTTCAGGTCAACTTTATTTGGTGTTGTTCCTCTTTAGGATGTTCAATAACTTTAGTGAAAATTAATAATTTACTAAACTAATAGATTTATAATCTGGATTAATTTATTATACATAAAGTTGATAAATATCATGCTGTTTCACTTATCAAAATGTTAAAATTGGAATTCAGCTCCTTTTCTATGATTATTCTGACTGTTATGAATAATTATTAGTATATCTACAAATACATATATATATATATATATATATATAAGCATGTATACACGTTACAAAGTTAATTGTGTGATATAAAATAAGTTCTTCTTCCAAGCAATATAACTATCATGTTGCCCCTTTGAAGTTTTATTCTATCAAGTGTATGCGGAACATATCAAGTTTTGAAACTTGCAAATTACTTAAAACTCAAGAATGTCGACTGTTAAACTATACTTGCTTAGTCCATGCGTGCTATAATTAAAATCTATCAAAAAACGATAATTTTCTTGTAATTGTTATCCTTAATTGTCAACACAATGCACCTAAATCAACACAACTATCCAGAACTTTACACCTAAAGTAAAAAGCATAAGTTAGCCAAAATTTGGAACCTTATTTTTACTATTTAATAATCAATTATACAACTCGAATTAAAAATAATAAAAATATTTAATTAATAAATCTTAAATTTGAACATTTAAAAATTTAAAACACCAAAGAACCTTTAAAGAATCGGATTTAATAAAAAATTAAGAACATTTAAATAATCACTACAAAATAATTTCACTAATAATTATATATTAAAACTATTTATAATATAAAATAGAATACATGACATTACCGCCTGAGCAAAGCAATTTTTGTGAAAGGCATTCATCTATAAAATTTGCACCTATAAAATAATTCTTATCATACTCAAATATAGAATATACAGTTTGATCAGATACATCTTTAGAAGTATTCGCAAAATGACAAATGTAGAAACGAATAACAAAATACCTACAGAAGAATACGATTGTATTGACTTCACTAGTACCGAAGCAACAGCTTGTAACAAAAATGAAACAACCATTGAACAGAAAATAGATTATCGTATGGGTTATGAGTTTGAACCTGGAGAATTAGCTAAAGTAAAATGGCTTTTTTTTATTATTGGATATGCGGGCATAGTAAATTGGCCAACCACCACAAACTGCATTCAAACTGTTTATGCAACTGTATATAACAACCCAGCAGGGGCTAATACAATGCTATTACCGTATCTGATCTGTTCAACTCTGTTTGGAGTTATACGTTTGTACTTTAAGCACATAGCATTATGGGGATCTACACTAGGTATCTTCCTATTATTTATCACTAACTTGGCTATTCCAATGACTGTTCAGTTTGCACCTCTTGAATCTGGGCCGGCTATTTTACATACAGTTATTGCATTTGTTGGAGTAGGTGTATCTCTTGTGATGGGTAATTTCGGAGCCTATAGCATCTTGATGCCATGCAACTTATTTGGTATACTCACTACAGGAAATGGACTAGCTGGGTTATTCGCGTTCGTGCTTTGGCAGTTTCTTATTAGAGTTCCTTTTGATTCATCGAATTTAGAAGATATGAAAGTTATTTTGTGGATTTATTATGGGTTTAATATGATTTCTATACTAATACTTGCAGGAATTTATATTCACTTGCTGAAAAAGCCTTGGTTCAAAGGGTCTATAAAAATATTTGATGAAACCAAAAACATAATTTTTGATGAAGATGATAGTTTGCAAAAATCCCAACATAGTAAATTGAAGGGACTCGAAGTAGCATCATCTTCCCAAATTGGTGTCAGACCATTTTTTAAGATGATCAGGCATCCATTACCTTTTATGATTTTGTGTGGATTATCATTCTTTATAACTTATTCCATTTATCCTAATATTGGACCATATGGTTGGGAAGGTTCATATGATGATAGAAGTTTTCTTGTAGGAATATATCAAGTTCTCGATTTGATTGGTCGATATCTTCCAAATATTGGACCTAAATTTCTATTACCAGTCAAAATATCAACTATTGCCATCTTTGCAAGATTTTTATTTTATCCTATTTGGATTGTCATGGCTATGAATAGTACCGGTCTAGCTTCAAGTTTCGTCTTTGAAATTTTCCTAATGATATGCTTCGCGACGCTAAGTGGCTACTTAACTGTTTTGCCTATTATACATGTAGCTCGTGATCTAAGAAGCGTAGCCGAAAGAGGTTATATGGGATTAGTTTCTTTTACAGCTATACAGCTTTGGCTATGCCTTGGCATTGCCATGTCGAACATACTTTTACTAATATTTGATGTGGGAGCATAACAAAACCAACATAGGGAACTTACATAATTAAAACTAAAGATATTTAAAAATGGTTATATGTATATTATCATATGTCGCGAACAGAATTAATGAACTCGAATTTATATTATTTTACTAGTAAAACCGACTCAAATTATTTGTAAAACTTGATATATATAACTCTTTTTACAGTTTTAACTTATACATATGCTTGTATATAAATCATATCCAGTCTCGTAACTTTAGCTTTTATTTTTTTTGATATTTTATTGAATTATCCATTCATTATGATCATATTTTAAATTTCTTATTGGAATCATATTTCCTTCACAATTTGTTAATAAAAAATATTCCATCACAAAATTAACATGATATTGCTTTTATTAGCTAGGTAATTATATTATATAAACTTTTTTAATAATTAATATAGAATTCAATCCAAAAAAATCCACTTATTTTGTTTTTTTATGATTACAATCTTCAAATTAGTAGTCTAGTTTCATTATAATAATTAACAAAACTATTTACATTTCAAATTTACTTGTACTTAATTACAAGCCTAATTTGCACAAGTAAAAAAGTATGTATTTCATTAAAATGGAGGCAAATAATAAAAACAGTCACTATATTTCCTTTGAAAGTAAATTGTTGGAAAACTCTTAAAAAACTATGAACTATCTTAAGAAGATAAATCAGCTCTGATTAGTGAAGGGAATTTGTGATTATAGATAAAGATGTAGACTTAAATATAATTTTCGGCTATTAAAAAAACTATAAATTACTTAGTGAAAAATTAGCTAAGCCAAGCACATCTTTAAAACATATACTTGTGTCAAGAATAGCATTTGCTTAAGTACATAAGTGTCAATGTAAAAAGTGTAACATAAGTTGAATGCACACTATTGCGTGCTAATAAATTTTAACTATTTCTTTAAGTTACATAAGTTTCAGCTATTGTGTAAATTAATTAAATTATTTCTATTGGGGAATAAAAAATCCAAACTGTTAACTATCTTTTGTTTTTAATTTTGTTGAGTAGAAAAAGTACATACCCCGGCCCAGCTTTGTTTAGTAACAAAAGTTCCAAAATGTTAGATAAATATAAATTACTTTGAGTAATATTCCTTCTTGGATCTAAGCCTTGTCCAAGAAATGTTTTGTGAAGCAGACAATGTTTTCAAAATCTTGATTTAGGAGCAAATATTTTATAACTTTTTAAATTACTAATGCTGATAAAAACAGCAAAATTGATACTAATTACAAAACATTAGTTTTAATCTTATTATCTTTACACTAACTTGAACTAAATAAGTTTAAGTGCAAAAATAACCCTTTGAGCTAAAGGAACCTTGTGAAATCCTCTAAGCCCATATCAAAATTTAAAATTTGCTTATAGGAAGTATTTAATTTCAACACAACCCTCCAAAAAAAACTGGGTCTTGTGAAGTGACACTGGATGAAAGTTCTATCATCTCGCTTACTGTATAACAAATATACTTACGAGTTTTTTAAGCTCAAAATAGCCTATGCACACTTTGCTATCTGCTTGATTAAATGATAACTAAAAACCATAGCTTAAGCACTGTTTGCAGCTGCGCATAGCTTTTCAAAGCATTACATATCACTGAAATATTAGTTTAACCTTTTTAAAGAAAAACAACTTTAACCTGACAATTGAATAAAGCAATTTAGATCGTTTTTAAATAAAGGCTCTATCGTTTTTTAAATAAATTGTCTACCTAGTTTTCAAGATTTAATTAAAATTAAAAGTAGTGTATACAAAATATATTCTTCATCTACATTAAGTAATGTAAATAAAAAAGAAAATTAAAAAACCTCAGCTCTTGTGGAATTTTACAAGGGCAAAATAGATGAGTTATATTCACTATCTTTTATTGCCGAGGCTTCTTTTGCAACCATTTTATTCAAAATTGTATATTCAGAACGCATATAGATACATTAATGGAACCTTTATCATTAAATGGTAGATAACTCAATATACTTATAGATAAAGTGAATACAGAAAGACCAAGAGTTCGTCAAAACTTTATCTTAAGCTATAAGATAATAAAAGGCTTTAAATTGTACCAAGACTTATTCCTAAGTTCCCTTTCCAAACGTAATTATATGGGATATTTTACTGATATTCCTTCTTGTTACAATACATTCCATACAAAAAAAAATTAGCTGATATATATTAGACTAAATTAAGGAAATTTAATCGCATATCTTGGGTAAGATCTTACCAATGACATAATTTATTCATAAGGTTTACAAGTTTTTTAAGGATTAAGCTAAAATATAATTTATAAAGTATTAAATTAAAGAGTTGCATAATGATTGATAAATGCATTGAAGTAATGTATAAAATACTCCATTTCGGTTTGTAATTTAGAAAGGTAGGACTTTACCAAAGATATTTTTATAAGCAAAACAGTATATTTACGAGTAAGGAATTTATTATAATGAATCTGAATCACTTGGACATGAAAGAATAGCTCTGATTGTGCTAACATTATCAAATTAAGGTCTATCAAAATATTATTGTTGTAAAAAACAATTATTTTTTTCCATATTTTAGGGTTCTCAAAACTATTATAAAGCAATAAAAAACGCCATTATAAGTGAAATCGCAGCTTTATATGTAGCATTAGAGGGTCTAAATGTGTCCCTCTTTTAGGGAGGTGTGGAATTTTACATTAATAAACGTATTAATATTATTCTTTGGAAGCTATATGTATATGCCTATGATGACATTATCATAAGCTAATATTGTAAAACTAAAAATTTTATACTTAACCAGATATTCTTTGATCAGAAGTAGAAGCAGGCATCAAAAAACTTATTAACCTAAGTAAATTACACTTTAAACTACAAGTTATTCAATATATATATTTTTATATTATGAAGTTACGATAGATGATCTAGAAAACTAAGTAATATATAATAAACTTCTCAAACTTTTGCAGAGAAAATTGAGCTGATATCAGCTTTCCATCTCAAAATAACAAACATGAACGACCCAGGTACTCAACATGTTATAGACATGACAAGTGGTAATTTAGATCCAAAAGATTTTGAAAACCTAGATGCTTATGTAAATTATATTAGAAGTAATTATGGATCTCTCCTATATTTGATTACAGAAACTGTTATAAATGTTAAAGAAAAATAAATATCGAAATTTTCAAACCAGTAATTATTGTATCAGAAAATATATTTTTTAGGAGTCTAAATCTACCTAAAGCTAATTGCTATCAATATAATTGCAATTTTTTGAGGAATGTTATCAGACTTATCTTAGATGTATTATTCTATAATTCATCCATATTCGAACATTATGAAGAATATAAGAAGAAGCATCATAGAAAAATAAATATTATTCAATTTTTATAAGGGAGTTAATTTTAAAAACATTAAGGGATTTGGTTCAAAAGTCAAGGAAACAGAAAAAATGTCAAATATTCAAACTTTATTGAAATAAAAGGATAGAATCTGAATGATATGAAAATTTATTTATTGGTAAAGATAATATAAAACTATCAAGATTAATTATACAAGCTCTATTTTTTTGAGATTTTAAAATTGTTGAAAAAATGTTAAAGTAATTGTAAAAAGCAACCATTTTTTTGGGATTTTTAAATTGTTGAAAAAATGTTAAAGTAATTGTAGAAAACAACCATATAATTTTGAAACAGAAACTAATCAATAAGTACCAATAGTGCCTTTACCCAAAGCTAAAACTCTATTATAAGGATTGAAACGATTTCTAATTACTCTTGTTCTAAAATTTTACGTTTTTATCTATAAATTTTTGTAAAGCGTGTAAAAGCAAAATGCTATTTTCTAAATAATAAAGTTATGGTCTCCTCTGTACTGAGAATTCGAAATTTTTTTATCTTAGATAGATTTTATTTTACTTGCACTCACTCTTATAGCCAAATTCACTTGATACAATCCCTCGAGCATAAATTATCAAATGGTAGTTTTTTATCAGTGAGCACGTTAGCCAAAATTTACTTGATAAGATAAAAATTTCAAGTTGAAGCGTATAGGGAAAGTTTGGTATCTTAAAGGTCTGGCTATATTTTTCTCCTTTTCAGATGTTTTGCGTAAATATACTTTTAGATTCTGATTATTTCCATTAGTTTGAGATGTAGCTGTTTCCTCAAAGTTATCTGATGCTATGCAATTCAAATAATACACTCGCTTCAAAGAAAGCTTCTAACAGTTTTAAAATTAACTCAAATAAGCTTATATTATTTGACTTTATAACTTGTTTTTGTTTAATCATGCCTTAATATATATATAAGTGTGAATATATGTATGAGCGGGTAATAAATAGAAAAAATATGTATAAGATAATTCTCGAGGGTTAAGTATAGGGTAAATATCTATAAGTTATAGTGCTAACCCTTGGAGCAGTCCTCTTTTGGTCAGGGGGAAGCCATTTACATTTGGTTTTAAGTGACCTGATAAAGTGTGCATTAATCTCCTCATCCTTTTGAGGCAGTAATACTAAATCAAAAGATCGTGTTCGGTTGGAGAAGTTGTACTGAGAGATAGTTTAATGGAATATGATATGGCAAATAGATTTTAAATTAAATTCTGGGCGGTCTCAGATGTTTTATTAACTAAATTTTTTAATTCATTAATAACTAATAGTTAGTTAGCTACAAATTCAAGCTATATGCATAGTTAGTGGTTATGAGAAAATGTATGTATTCGTTTTAGGTCACCTCAACCTTATTCATTGATAGAAAGCAGAGATTTACTTAGTGTAAAGTAGTGAACAAATTGTTGAAGTTCTAGTGAAAATTTCGAACCTGTATTTGGGTTTTTTCTCAAGTTGAGCAAAAAAAAAGTACTAGCACTTCAGCTCTAGTGATTTGAAAACCCTGTTTGAGAATTTCAAAAATAATAATGGAATAGCTCTAAGCAAAAATGTTCTATCAATTAGGCTTCTTAGGCTTATGGAGCCTGAAATTAAGAATCCTTTATTAAAACGCAGAAGACTAACAAAATTCAAATGATCAGTCAATTGATAAAGATTATGCACATCTCATAATGCCACCGATTATGCACATCTCATAATGCCACCGATTATGCACATCTCATAATGCCACCGATTATGCACATCTCATAATGCCACCTCATAAGGAACAACGTAACTACAGGCTCTCTTTGAAGTTCTTAAAAAAAAATAGCTAGACAATTTTTTGACTTTCCCTTTAAAATATTGGTGTGAAAGATTTCAAGCTCCGCCCTACGTTATTAGCATATTTACTTTTCAATACCACCCAAATTTTTAACTAATTTTGTAGCCTAGAAGCTCTGCTTAGGATTAAATTGTTTCTTTTCAAAGTATCTAGTATGAAAATATTTCTTGCATTAATAAAATATGTTTAGATCCAACATAGTAAATCCTTAGCTTATTTCAGTAAATTAAATTGCTTATACGAATTTAAAATCTTCTAAATAGATTAAAAACCATTATTTAGCTTTCAAACTAAAATTGAAATAAATGAGGGACGTGATAGTTGTTTACTTACATTTATCGCTGTAAAACAACGACTTTAATTATCAAACCAAACTGACCCACCATGTAATGGTACTAAATTACTAAGTTTATTTGCTCTTAGCAATAAACTTCATTAAGCATTTGAGGTTACAGTGTTATGGACTTCAAAAAAACCGAATTCTCAGAGTCAAATGTCCTTTTGAGCAATAAATTATTACTATAATAAACAGTCAATAAAATTATTCAAATATCCATGCTATACATTATACTTCCATAATTTCACAACCACAGCACTACTGTAAAATAAACCCTGAAAAAATTGTAAGCGAGTCCTTGTTAACTTTATTTTCTTTCACGTTTTCAGTCTTGGAAAAATAAAGATTTTAAGTTATTACTCCATGAATGCTTAAAACAAGTACATTCGGGTTTTTTTTAATTGGAGGCACATAATCCTCATTCTATTTACAATGCCCAACAACATAGCTTAGACTTTCTACCCTTGCTTTTTTAAATTAATAACACAACTCTAGTGCCTTAGCATTTGAGAATATATATACGAGGTCACGAGGTCAGCTTCACAAAGCTACCAAAAAAAGAAACTGTTATGATCACTAAGTTAAGATAACTAAAATTTAATCAATAGAATTAGCACTAAAAAATTTAAATTCTAATATAGTTACAAGGATTACATTTATTTTTATCCTTTTTTGTTTTCCTTTAAATAATTTGCAAAATTAAGCCTTTTTTGCAGTTTTTTTTTGCATTAGTTTTCTATAAGATTTTTGAGGACTAAATATTTTGATGATTCCTAATACTCAGAAAGTGTAACTATAACATTTTACATTTTCCATTTAGTATGGGAGTCACTTTATAAGTTTATTGAATCTTCTAATTTAATCCTGGTAAACACGATTATTAAAAGAAAAAGCACCAGGATTCTGATTACATTGCTTATGTATTAACATATACTGTGTTGTGACTTACGCATATCATTAACTTTATTCAAGCTATATGAGACTAATTAAATTGATAATACCTCAATCATAATTCAATAAAAGGCTAACAATTATCTAAAAGAGTACTCAAATTCGATATTATATGCTTTGCAAAAGGTATGAACTAGCAATTTCTCAAGCAAGCTACTTGAATATAGATTAAGAAATTTTTTACTGTTAATAGATGTTATAGGACCATGTAATTATAACTAGTAAAAGCATTACACCGGAAAAGCATTGTTTTAAAAAATTAAAATATTTATTATAGCAGTGGAACTCACAGTTAATGCAAAAAATAGCTCATTGTGTGAGTTTTGCTTAACTTACCCATAAAAATCATTAGAATGAAATTTTAAAAATTCATTTTCTTATTCACAGCGGTGATTCAATAATTTAAAAATATTTTCATAAAATTTTTGGCTCAGAATTAGGCAATTTCGTTGAATTCAGTGATCTTAATGTGAACGTTGTGCCTTTTAAAAATTTTTTATTTATTTGGAAGATTTACTTAACATTAAATGGTCTTAAATTTGTTACCGCTTAGGTGCCTAATTTTGTTTTATAGCTTAATCATTTTAAGCATAAAAAGTTAGTTGTAACCTTAAATAAAAAGGTTTCACCTATCTTAATTTACTTAGCCAATCTATTGTTTTACATTTAAATTAAAAAAAAATGACTCAGAAAGAATTATAGGAATATAAAACTCTAATTACATTTTTAAACTCATATAAATGTACATGGCTTCCAATTTCCAGGTACTTTTGCGGTAAATCGAACAGTAACGAAAAGAAAAATTTCAAACCCACTCAAGTTGCTACAAAATATAAACCATCTAGGCTCAACAAATGTAATTACTAATTTAAACTATGAAAGCCATGTTGAGCAAATAAAGGATCTAGCAATGGCAGAGGAAGGGTGCAAATTAGAAAGTCATTTAATAGTAGGGAATACAGTCAAGCCTATGACTTTATTAATAGATTTTTTGTTGGATATTAGTCTCCCGCCTGAGAGTTTAGTTTATAGCAGCATGTCAAATTTTGCTATAAAACTCATCGAAGACGCTTACACATTGTTACCAAAAGCAGCAGTAAGGATTCTTTTAGCCATAAATGACCAAATGAGAATAATGAGTGGAACTGGTCCTAACTGGATGATACCTACAACCTTGGATGAACTAAAAGTATTACTTGGGGATCATTCGAGATGGAGTTTGAACAAAAGTCATAGTATTTATAAACAAGTTCAAATTTATTATTCTGGACTAATTGAGGATGGTCGTAGGAAAAATAACAACTATTATATTACCTTATTACCATCAAGTATTAGGAGTGAAAGTAATTATATAACAATGATTAATGGAATTATTGAGGCTTATAATACAATGAATGTGTTTGTTGAGTTTGATAATTCTAACGTACATTTTTCAAAAACCATCATCGGAAGATCTTTTATATCATTTTTTGCAAATTGCCCGTCCAAGGACTTATTTAGCACATGTGCTAATTTTTTCAATACTGCCTCTACTGCAACTCCAGCTATATTAGCAAGTATCAAGGAAATGTACAATAAAAAGGCTTGGACTAATTTTTTTTTCCCAACTGTGATGTTTATGAATTATGGAAATACAAGTATTAGCTTACATATTGGAATTAATATTACAAATGATAGGGTAGGAAGTAAACGCGAACTTGAGAATGAGCCCAAGTTTTTCGAATTCATTGAAATTTTTATTAAAACGTTAAAGACGAAATATATTAAGCTCTACAATGGGGTTAGTACAGAGATAGCTGAAGATTTAAACTTAGCCAATAATATTAAGCTGCAGACTGAGTTTACTAAACAATCAGAAGCAATTAATTACATTAACAAGCTAAAAACTTTCAAAGGAAGTAAACTCGCACGGCCAGCAGGAGAGTTCCTCTTAATCGCAGACTCAATTATTAGAGAGCATCGTTCATCTCCCAAAAAATTTTATAATACAAAAATTTTAATAGTGCTGTTTATGGATTCATCCGTTCACCTAAAAGGTACTTACAGAACCAATTTTCTTGAAGACACTCTATTCTCGTATAATGATGCTAACGAGTTGGTAAAAGCAAAGAATGAGCTCCTTAAAATTTCAAAGGATGTAGAAATAAAAGTTATCGAGCTTGTTAAAGTAGAGCATAATATCTACTCTCAAACTTTAGCTTCAGAGAATCTCAGTACTTTAAATG
The DNA here is from genome assembly GCA_015657535.1 of Nephromyces sp. MM_2019. Lineage (NCBI taxonomy): Eukaryota > Apicomplexa > Aconoidasida > Nephromycida > Nephromyces > Nephromyces sp. MM_2019. The sequence continues at coordinate 61,105 of JADHZB010001881.1, forward strand.
TTTTGGAGGCAGTTACAGGCTGTAAAGGAGAAGAGATGGAATACTGCCCAAATTTTCACCGAATTTCAGAGAGTAGGATTTTCAATAGGGCTTTAAGTTCATATGATATTTTAAACTACAAAAAAAGAGAGGAGAATTTTTCTGAAGGAATGCTTAAAGCGACTACAATATATTTTATGCTGATAATATTAATACTTGCTTTGAGCCAGAGCTAAATTACTAATTTATATTATCACCTAGCGAAGCCACATTTTTGACTCAGACAAGCCATGTACATTCTCATATTAAGCCTTGCTGAATTTATAAATTTTGCTTACAAACCATAGAGCTGGATTTAATAAATAATGAAACAACTTTGATGACAGTTGAAGTGTTTCTTATAAAGTTTTTTAATCTTTAGTGATTTATATCTTGATTTTTCAACAGTAGTTATCTACGTAAAACAAGAAACACTTAGCATTAGGAAAATTTCACTTGAAAGTTCACTAAAATTGGGTGTAATTTAACTCCATCAAACTTAATTTATATTTTTGAACAAAACTTTGAATACCATTTCTGAAAATTTTTTATATCACACTAGAGGTTGCAAGAAAATTTCCTTCATTTGATTTGAAACCTTTTTCAAAAAGTTATCTATATAATTGAAGGTGAAAATCCTTAATATAGCCCTAAGTGAAGTATAATGTTTTTAAAACTAGAAATGAAAAGTGAGCAAAATACCCATAAAACTAAGCAGGGTTGCTAATTTGTGAATGCTGTCCTTGTTTTGATGCTATGATAGTTTTCGATTGGGATTTGTTTTGTGTAAAAAGGCTATGTAGATTAAATGTGAAATAAATTTCTTTAAAATAATTGTAGATCGAAGAGAGAGAATGAGTGTGCATGCTGTATATACATTATTAAAATAAATAAAAAAAACTTAGAATTTTATATAAAGCCTTGGTAAATTGTTTAACGCTTTTTTTTAGTTTTTGAACTTTGAGCATGAATGAGATGCTTTCTCAGATAAGCTCTTGAGAAATGTTATAAAATTTTGAAGAAGTTATAAAAAGAAAACAAAATTAAATGAAATTCTAATAATATATCTTAGCTACATCTTGTGGCTCATATGTGTTGTTTTTATATAACAAGGGTAAAAATGATAAGAAGAAGAAGAGAATTCAATAATCAAGTAACGACATGTCAGTTATCGATTGCCAGATACTATAAGCATAATGCTAGTTTCACGGCCTTAAAAATAACTAGTTTATTAAGCTACTTCTATAAGCATCATTTATATCAAATTTGGGGCTAATATGGGGTAAAAAATATCATATCTATAAAATTGTAAAAAGCTGTTTGAAGATTGTTTTACACTATTGTGAGTATATTTGTAAAATATTTTCAAAACCTTTAATTTTTGGAAAAGTGATATTAAATTCCTTAAAGCGTTATGAACTTCCCCATTTCTCAAATTTTAGGGTAAATTTGGGGGGGAGTTTGGGATTCTTCGAAAAGGTGAAAATCAATATTTTCAAAATTGTAAAATGAAATAAAGTGGGTGGTGGTGCATCATATTAATCCTATTTTGGTGAAATATTATTATGTAAATCCTTATCTTAATTGAAAATTTTTATTTTTGATATTTGCACCAATTATCTTGTTTTGAATAAGCTTAAAATTGGGACAAAACTTTTGTTGATCAAAAATCATTTTTTAAATTTATATATATTTTATGTCTTAAATAAAATATCTTAAAATAATAGCATAGCATTTTGTAACATATGAACTTAAAATTCATGAGACCTGTCTAAAAATTTCGATTCCAATAACTCAAATTTCGGGGAAAATTTGTTAGGAAACTAGAGGGTATTTTGATCAAAGTCCAAATTTTCAATTTTGAGAAGTCGAGTTTTTCGGATAGATTATATTGTTAAATTATATATATGACATGTATTACCTTACAATTTCGATTTCCTTATTGTGAATTTGACTTTAGGGTTTTGATTTCTTACTAATAATTTACCGATTTCTACATAGCATGTGTTGACACCAAGAGGCTAGTCTTGAAACATTACTAATTAAGAGATCTAACGGACACTGGCACTCAGTCAAAAGTGCTCATTTTTGTGTTTATTACTGCATTCCACAGGTACATAGGCTTATAAATGAGCATGATAGTTGTTTATTTTATTAAATTATACTACTTATGTTACAATGTGTTATTCTTCCCTGCTAGAATGTATATATATAACATAAAATATATAAACTTATGATTAGCTAATTTTCTATAGGTGAGCTTATATTTATTATATTTGATTAAGCTGTTGTACTATATAGAATAACCATAGAGCATATGAATTTAAATAAATGACTGATTCTATTACCTGATGAATTTCTAAATTAAAAAGTCTCTTCATATTGCCACATATAAGCAAATTAAATTCAAATTTTAGCTTGATAGTAATGACATAATAAAATCATGTTTGATATGTAGGATGATCCCTTTCAAGTTCACCGATATGCGAAATTTGACTCTTGTGGGTGTTATTTGTACAGATATACTTGGAGAAGTTCCATGAGGGGCTAGCCATTACTCTAATTAAACTAGTACTGTACTAGTTTATTTTATAATAATTATGGGTTAATTTTTGTAAGCCATCAACTGTATGTACAGTGATTATCTACATAGAATCATGGATTCATAATTATTAACAAGTTGGAACAAAATTTTTAGAGATGCGATAAGCGAAACATCAATACAGGGAAACCATTGGAACTGTATTCATTAAAGTGAATTAAATTTATTGGTAATAACTAAAAGTCGAGTCCTGGAAATTATCAGATATTTATAACATTTGTAAAATTAACTGATATGCAATTAACTGAGTAGTGGGTGAAACTTGCAAAATTGCATATGGAGACTTTCATAATCATTGTTTTTGATGTTTTTAATTTGTATTGATTTTCTTTGTAGTGGTCTCAAGTTAATTTTTTCATATTATCATATTTATACATAGTTTTCGAATCAATTTGGAGTAGTTTCTAATTTCCCATTCAGTGTGAAACTTTGGGATTATTATGTATTGAGGAATTTTAGATGTGAAAAATTTTGTGTTTACAAATTTGTAATAGGATATATATAAAGAACTTCAAAAAGTTTTAAAAAGCACCAGCAATATATGAAATATCCTTAAAATAAACCAGGCCCTTATGATTTGTACCATTTTAAGATACTGATTATAATACGTTGATTGAGCTTTTAAATTTTATAGTGCATTATGAATTTATAATACTTATCTTCAATTTGAAATTGTCATACTCATAGGGGAAATTGAGATAATTCTTAAAAAAAGATCAATTTAAAAAAAACAAAGGCTTTTTGAAAAATGTTTGTATAAATCTCATTCAAGTAAAGATTGTCGTATGTCAGCGTACAAAATGCCTAATATAATTTTTTGAAAAATGTTTTATAAGTATCATTCAAGTAAAGATCGTAGTCCGGCACACAAAATGCATAATATTATATCTACATGTGGTATAGTTTACTACTAGGGCTTATTAAATCAACAAAATTAAAATTCCTGGCGAAAAAGTCCAACCAATCAATCAAATTAATTAATGCTGCCTAATTAAATTCAAAACAGTCTATGACCTTAATCATCAAGACTTGAGTGACTTCAAGTATTCCTTATTTCACATAGAAATTTTCTAAACTAATTCAAAAGATGCATCACTCATCAATTTTGGGGAGGAAAACTATTTAAAAATTATTAGAAATGCAGGCCCTGATATTAAGGTGATTTTAACCCATTTGTGTTTGATCATGCTTAAATTATTAGTTTTGGTAAATAGAACTTAACCAAAACCAGCTTTATAAAAGCACTTCTTGCAACAACACTAGTGGGTAGGAATATCTGACAAGGGTAATATTTTGATAAATTTTAAATTATATAATAGAATTATTTTCCACCACCTACCTATTGATACGCAATATTGGCATCTATAGGTAGTTTATCTACGGTTTTAAGGTTTGAGTGTTAGGCCTAGTTTAATCACCATCAAAGTTTTCTAGTTACTTGATGACAATTATCACAGGCACGAATTCTATGTTTATCATGACATGCACATTAATCTTTTAGATAACGTTGCTATAAATAATCTGATAATCAATTTTAAAATTTATAAACTAAATGTATTATGTATAAGAATTAATTAATAGGTAATTATTTTTTTCTTCCTGATGACTAGATATAAAAATTCACAAGCTTAAAGTTTTGATAAAGCCTGAGTTTCACAAACTTTGGAAAATCTAACTAAAGCATACATTAATATTAATAATTTTAATCAAGTTGAAATTAGTGCAGATCTAATGAATAATTTATTTAGAAAATGGTACCATTTGGTTATAATTTTGAATTTAAGCGACTCCTTCATATTAAGAAGACGCCTAATTCGTATATTAGCATATTGGAATTTCACAAACTGTCTATTGAAGATGAATATAAAGCTTTCAAGTCAAATAACAATTACAATACTATTTGTAAAAGTTCTTTGTGTAAGTTCTAATTTAGGACCAATAAGTGAGAATAAAATTTACTTTATATCATAAAATTTTTAAAGTGATTTAAACTTTACATTTTGTCCCTCTCCCTAAATTTTATTAACCATCAGCCTTAAACACATTTAGTTTGATTAAATATAAAAAACCAAGTCCGATTAAGTGGTTAAAGACTATTTTGAAACCTTATCATTATAATGATAGCCCAATAAGGCCAATAACTTATCAAAACATTGCTGCTAGTTATTTTATGACCAAAATCAGAACTAATTTTAATACAATTGTAGAGCAAGAGCAAGAGCAATGGAAATATTTTCGAGATAATTATTTAGAAAAAATGTACAAAAGTAAAGATTATACTGAAAAGGTTCGTAATATAGCTCTTTATTGCCTGACACCGATACAGAATCAGCATATGAAATATTTTTTCACATCTAACTTAGGTTTATGATTTGTTTCAGTTACTGTTTATATTCAATTAGGCAGCGCTCAAATTTTTAAAGAATTTTTTATTCAAAATACTATTCAGTTTATATGGATGATTGAGTATGCAAATAAGTTTTTCCAGAGCTATTTAGATGTGGTTTATGGAGGCAAATTGGATTTGAAAAAGATATTGAATGAAGATAAATATGCTCTTGATGAATTCTTGAAACAATCTTGCATGATAATACATAATTAGTTCTTTTTAAACATAGATTAAACAAGTCTCCATTATCTTTACAAATAAATTTTACAATTGTAACATCTCATGTACCAAATTTAGTACAAAATACAAACCCTGACGAACCTGAAGCCGGTCCTAAATTTAAAAAGGGTAATTTCCTAAAATCTGTTATAAAAATTATGTGAAATCCGTTGTGTTTACAACAACAAATACAATATGATTTTAAAGAATCATAGAATTACTTGTATTTTGATTTGAAACAGACGACATAAAATTTTGTTTGCAAAATTTGTATTCAGTTGGTATTCTCTTGATGATGGAAGGAGTTTATAAAGAGGTGTCTGTAAGTCTCGGAGGGCCAACTTTCACAAAAGCAGAAGTTGACATTTTTTCTCATGCTGAAATGACTAGCAAATATACTGGGGAAACGATCAAGGAACCATAACGATGTATTGTAATCTATTCCAGCAAGTAAATATATGGACCTATGATGACTTATGTTTGAGATTTCGGGAAAGCTATGTGCTAACCAATATATCTATAAATCGAACTTATTATAAGCTAGAGTTCGAACCCCTCATGTGGGCTAAAGTTTATTCAAGGGTGAATGCAGATAATGTAGATTATTTAAGAATATTTGAAGAATATGTGCAAAGAATTCTTCGCAGTAAAAATTATAAGGATAATATTGATCATGATATGAAAAACTTAGAAGCAATGAAACTTTTAAAAAAGCTTAAATAGAAAATTTGGGAGAAACATAATTATGCATTAGATATCAATAGTGTGAAGAGATTCAACAGCCTCTATCTTAAACATAAAGGAACCGTTGTTTTTAGCAAAGAGGAAAGACAGGGCTTTAAGACTTATATGATGAAAGAAACTAAGCTTTTAATGATGCAATTTGAAATCCAGAAAATTTTTAAGGTTATAATTCTTAAGAACTCATTGATTGGTTAGTTTATTCGACGCTTAATGTCGACTGGTCTTTTTTAAAGCATTCGTATATTTATTATTAATTTATGTTTATATATTATATATGTACTAATTAAGTTTTTACCAATATAATTTTCACGTTAATGAGACTAATAAATACATATTGGCAGATATCATTTAATAGCGACCTAACTATAAATTGGTAGCACATGCTCACATAAAACCGAATATAATTGACTTTCAGATAGGACATTTGTAAAACTAATTAAATTCATGTGCAAGTCTTCAGTGTTAATTTCAATGCTTATATCATTTTGGAGAAAAACACAAAGGAGCAATCTTAAAGATGGCTTTGATTCTTTTTGACTTGAAAATACTGGACCTTACAATTTGGAGATATGGGATTACATCAAAATTTTTTTTATGCAAAAATCCACTAAAATAGTGAGGCATCGATCATAATAAACATAGAACATATATATCTATCTGAGACACTAATTATAATTATATAAGCATTAAAACCTTAATATCTATTAAGTTTTTGCTATTTCGAATAGAATATTTGCTTTTTGTATGTTTCAGAATTCTCAATATTTCTACAATGAACTAGAAAGAACAGCTATAAAAGAGATTGCAGCTTTATATTCACATCTTGAAAATAAAGATTTTAGCCAATTTTATGAAGGGCTAAACGCTAAAAGAAGTGAATTTATCGAAGATGTTCTTTTAAAACTATATTTATATGAATATGGTAAGGAATGAAAAATTGGGCTTTGTAATAACAATACTTAAACTACTAATGTTAAATCAGAGAGGAAAAACATGATTGACAAAGCTTATATTAATTTAGGTGCGATCGCATTTAAACTATCCCATGTTCTATGTATTTGCCTTAATTTTGTGAGTTTATGGCACATAATTAAAAGAATTAGACAATGATTGAGCTATTTAAAACTTTGCAGTAAAATTCTCACTTACACTGGATTATTTGAATGTGAAGATTAAGTTTGAGGGTTGCCCACTTCTCAAAGCTGTCATAAATTTTACTATTATCCTTAAAAATTTAGAACTACCTAAATATAACAAATTTCAAAATAATGAGAGGTTTTTGAGAAGTGTTTTACAGTTAGTTTTAAGTGATATATTCTAGGATTTATAGTTCGAAGCAAAACAAGTCTAATGCCAAAGGATTAGTCGATTTCTCTCAGATCATGCTTGGTGTATACGCGACCAAGTTTGATAAGGCTGCAACTGAAAGAAAGGATAAATATATATTGGAATCGAATTTATTCGAACTAAGGACTTAAGAGCCATATTGGTTTCAAGGTTTTAAAGCTAATAAATCTACTAAACTGTTAAGGGAATCTGTACCAGCTCTTTTTTTTCGAGAATTTAAAATTTATGAGAGGAAACTGGAAGAACTTACATAAACAAACGTACTATTTAGGGCTTAAATTAAATCATAAACTTAAATCGTGAATGAATCTTCTACTCAATGATTACGCTTCAATTATAAAAACTAGTATTTGTTTAAATTATTTTATTATTAAATGCTATGCTATTTATCGATAAATTTCTATGAAGCATAAGTAAAATTTTATTTGATATTGTCCCCTATTTCCTGAAATTTGAAGACATTCAATCTCAAATAAATTGTATTGCGCTTGCATAGAGTATTCTAGCAAGATTTCCTTGATCAATTCTAACAAGTGTAAATTATAAAATACTTAGATTTTTATTACTGAGCAATTTTGCAAGATTAACCAAGAGAAAGTATTCAAGTTAAAGTTTGTAGATAATGTTTAAAGTGTCTATTTATTGTAACTGTGCTTTATTCCTCTCCACCGTGCTGCATAAATGGGCATTTAAATGCTAATTTTTTCC